>PVJX010002830.1:0-120067 GCA_004027295.1 Dolichotis patagonum | reverse complement strand
AATATGTGTGATAGTTCAAACAAATTTTTTTCTTTTTTATCAAAAATGAGATATTATAATACCCATTGATCATTTTCTGTTATTCGGTTCAGAAAGCCCTGGAATTCTTTCACTGTATGCATGGCTTTATACTATTGTGTTATGTTTGATATTATTGTAATTGAAACTATGCTCAACTATAGCAGAGTAAGAGATATGGCGTTAGATAATGTTGATGTCCAGTTGACTTAATGTGAAGTACTGTGTTGCCTATGTTGTCCTCTTCTGATCTGCTCTGTATTGCCCCCTTTTGTTTTATTCTCTTTTAAATAAAAAAAAAAAAATTTAAGGAAAAAAAAAAGACAATAACTTGTTAGTCTAAAATTCTAGTTCCAGTAGAATTTTTTTAAGAGAACAAAAGTAAGTAAAAATATTTTCAAGCCAGTAAAAAAAGTTCATCTCTAGGAGAATTTCACCAAAAATTATACTTCATGAAATTAGAAAATAATCCCAGAAAGTGAAGCAAAATACAGGAAGGGAAAATATATAATAAATATTATCGCTCTGTAAGTAGCTTAAATAAACATGGCTATATAGGTAAAATAATGCCTTGTTCTTTAGAAAAATATAGAATAAGCTATTCTTAAATATGCAACAATGCATTGGTAGGAATCTTAGAATTAAAGAAAAGATTTTTATGTCATATGGAATTCTCTTTTAACTTAAACTTTTTAAACTGCTACATAATTTAAACTTCTTAAACTGCTACATACAAGCATAAAAATGTGTATATTTACCAGGTACCAAGAGAAGTTTTGAAGCAGAAATCAAAAGAAAAAATACTGTCTGCTATTCCTGTTAACTGATAGCAGTAACTACAGCGGCACCTAACTTGGTCCAGGATTTACAGTCCTATTCCTCACCCCACGTGGACTTCACCAAGGGAAGAAAACTTTTGCCAAATGTTTCTGCTTGCAAACTGAATTGTTTTGTGAATCGTGGTGAATTGTGCATTCTCTTGAACTGAGGTGATACTGTACTGATGTTAAAATTCATACATTTTAATGTATTCACTCAATGATCTTGGGAAATTCAAGAGAGAGTTTTCCTAAGCATGGGGTTTTGTGGAAATTCCATTTGTAAATGCATGGCATATATGCATTTTAAATGCTAAGTCAAACTCTGTTTAGTGTCTTAAAAATGTTCATTTAACATGGGATTTGGTTAACATAAAAGCACCTGTAATTTAGATCTGAATGAGGGAAGTTAAAGATCAATGTGTGCAACACTTCTATGTGGTACAAGCATTCTCTATGGAGGAGCTTCCCCCGTGACTTGGTGTTGTTTTAGTTTTATTTGTCACTGACTCTAAGCCCAAAAATAGTATGAAGCACAATTAAAGTGTTAAGAAATAACATCCCACTGGTACAAATGATAGCAATAAGGAGAGCTATGCAGAGAACACCATGGTGGCATAATCCCTGTCTTCCCCAAAATCCTTATTTCTCATACTTGTGATTTAATTTTCACTTGCACCCTTCCACAATACTATCATAATTAAGGGGAAAGCCAATGAGGTTCATTCAAAGTGAAACTATGTTGAAATAAATTAAAACATGGGAACAAGATGGATAAAGAGGGCAGAGGGAAAAGTGTGACTTCTGGGGATTTTACACAGGATCTATGCCACCCATTTTGGAGACCTTGCACACACTTCCAAACTTGGGAAGGTCCAATTTACGCATTTTGGCACACATCAGTGCTCCACACCGCTGGTTCTGCTCCAGGCAGGAGCAGACGGAGTCAGGACCGGCCTGGCGCTGACCGGCTGCTTCCCCTCATCCCCCCTCTACCTAGGGTCCAGCGCGCACCACCCTTTCAACTTCCCTTCCTCATCAGGGCAGCACAGCCCCTGCTGTCTTCTGCCGTCCAGCTCTCGCCTGCTTTCTACCTTCAGGAAGGCAGAAAAGCGGTCTGCCAGAGTAAATCAGATCGCACAGCTCCCTGGCTAAGACCTTGTCAGAAACTCCCAAAGCCCAGGATAAATTACAGAGCCCCCAACTTCGGCATCTGAGTTCCGCGGGCCTGGAGCCTGTCTACCCTCCCACTCTGGATGGTGCGCGTGAGCGCATGTGCGTGTGTGTGCGTGCGTGCGTGCGTGCGTGCGTGACTTCCCGCGCAGGCACCTAACGGGCCACGCCCCTCCCTGGAGCCTTCACGCAGAAGCCCACTCGTCCTGTTTCCATGCAGCCTACCCCTCCCCGCCCCCCAGCCCATCCTGGGCACTGAGTTGGATTCCTCCGTGAGCCTCTATCTCCATTCTGTTTGCTTCGCTCTCAGCATATAGCACATATTTGCTACATTTGCCAGGTTATTCATAACGCTGGTCTGCCGAGAGCTGGGCTCTGGGATGACCGTAAGACGGGAGTCGTTCCCATAATGTACGGCTTCTTCTCCTAGGACTGTAACATGACTGTCACTGTTGTTCCCACTTAGAAACAGTAGGTTAGGGGTACAGAAAACTTCCCACGTGAGTCCCGGAGGTTTAGCGAGAAAGCAGTTCTGGGGTCAAACTCTTGCAAGCGCTACACTGTGCGTCACCCTTGAGAGTCTACCATATATGTTAGGATGTTAAAAGCTTTGAGAAGAAAAAAACTTGACTTGTATTCAGTCAGTTGATTCTCGAGCTAGTGGATTATGCAACCTCCTCGCTCCTTCTCATCTGTCATGTATTAATCTCCTGATGTAAGTGTTCAACATAAAACAGAAATTTGAGGAACTACGCTCCGCAGCTGGACGGAAGCACCGCTCATGTCGCAGTTCTCCTCTTGACCTGCGTGAATGGATTCAAGGGTTTTTACCGTAATGTCATTTAGTACTTGCAAAGAAATCGCTTGCTTTATAAAGTCGTGCAGAGAAAAAATTTCAGTGCTAGAAAAAAAGCCTTCTCACTAAAGCTAACTGATGTATGTGAACTAGCAAAGAATAATTAATGACTTACAAATACCTAAAATTGAGGCCTAGATCCAGAGTTTTATTTTATGTGGCTGATGTTTTGATACACGGTAATTTATCTCTACTAGTTAATACCGTTATTGTCTCAGAGCTAATAAGACCACCATACGGCTTCTCAATTCTTAAAAAAGTTTCCAAGTAGGATTTTTTTTCTAATGGCATCTCAGTCCATAGTTTTTAAAGCCACACACAATTCTTTAGTTGTACCTTGCGCACAAATCATTCTCCCTTAGCCAGTTCATCACGAGTTTCAGCACTAGCCATGAGTACTGAGGGTACATTCCTTTTTACAGCAAGATCGAATGGAGATAATGTCTCATCGTTACTTATTTGTCTTTCATTGTTGAACTATCTTTGCTGTTTGCAGAGCTCCAGATCTTTGCACTGAGTCACACCCTCCACCTCTCCCCCCCCCTTTTTAAAATTGTGCCATAGGATATTACTAAGTCACTAAGTTGCCAGCATGGGTTTGAACTTGCAGTCCTCCTGCCTCAGCCTCCTTAAGTGCTAGGATTATAAATAGAAGTCACCACAGCTGACACTTTTTACTTTTTTCTATTATTTTGTTCTTAGTTCACAAAGTGAGCTTGTTTATAACTTGTATTCTGAAGGCAGAAAATAAATAAATGTCAATCATCCCTGACATCATTTTTGAAAAGAGATTTGCAAAGAAGCCAGAAGAGTTAGATATTATGTCGATATATGCAACTGTTTTTACAAAACCAACTTAAAATATATGTGTATAGTGGTTACATTTATAGCACTAAAGGAATCTTTTGCAATCTACTCTTCCAAAGCAGAAGGGCTGCTGTACCTCCATAGTTTAGCCTTTTGCCCTGGAGTACTCTGACATAAAAACACGTGCATTCACTTGTTTATCAATTTAACACATAAGCCCCACATGCCTGACACTCAAGGTGCAAGTGCCACGCCCAGGGCCACAACCATTCCCGGAATAGGCTTCCTGGCTCCACTGTCAGTTTACAAACTGAGAAGGGAGGCGCGGGCAGGGACCAGGCAGTGCTTGGCTGGATTATAGCCCACAGAGCCAGGGATGAGAGAAAGACCCTCCTTTGGGCTTCCAGGAAGCCTGGTGGTGAAAGAGATAATTTTTGAAGGACAGGACAACAAAAGATACAGAGCAAAAAGAATTTTCAAGCAAAGAAAATAGTTAAAAAATTTAAAAAGGCATTTGAAGAATAAAAGGGATGAGAGAAATCTGGGAGATTCAGGAAGCTGAGTTTGGGCACAGGACTCAGAGGCATGGGGTGAAAGGCCTTGTGATTTGGCCATGGAAAAGAATCACTTTCCTCGGGAAGGAATGGAAGAAATAATGGCACTGCACAGGAGGAATATCGAGGCGTGAAGAAAGGTTTCTCCAGGGCCATGGCTAGAGACACAGTGTCGCTGGTGTGGCTTCCTGGGGACAAATCCACAGCCAGGGGAGCTTGGTCAGCTGACCAGGACCGAGTTCCACATCCTCATTTACATGGTATATTATAATTGTTAAATGAAATTATACTGAGAAAGAAACAGGCCTAGTGTAACTCTCATCACGACTTATTGTTTACGACAATTGTGACTGATTCTACCCGGGCTACTGTGTTTAAAAAGACCTTTATCCCGTCATGACATCTACAGCAAGATAAAGACAACTTCCTGTCCTTTCTTGTGAACTAAGAGAAATCCAAAATATATTTTGTCATCTAATTTAGAAATCAATAACAAAAGAGATGCATATGATTAAACTGTGAATTGATTTAAAAATGAGTTAGTTAACTGCTGTTGCTCTAATGTCTAAGTAAAGGAAAAAGAAAAAGAAAAGAAAAGCAAGTATGTAAAAAGAAGAAAAGGAAAGGGAGGGAAAGAATGTCCTCTTCATTCATTTCTTTGGGGTGTTAATGAGCTTGGAAGCGTGAAGAGAGTTTAACTTTGTTTAAGTTACAAAACTATAAATTAATTTACCTACAAAAAGAAATTAAATCATTTCATTAATTTTGGGGCTATAGTACCACTTAAAGTGTCATTTATATGAAATAAAATATTGACATTTCATTAACCAAAGGCAAACAGTGGGAAAGGCGAACCGTATTTAAAGATTTGTTTCTAATTAGATTTTGAGCTTAATTTTGTGGTTAAGGAATAACATATACCACAAAGCACTCTGAATTCTTGAGCAAAGAAACATTTAGTCCCAATTATTCTGGGGAGGACTTAGTAGATGTAGTAATAATTACAATCAGAAACTGCTTAGGCCAGCATTTCCCAAATTCCCACGAGGTGCTCCACTTGAAAGGATTCTAAATTCAAACACAGTTAAGAGACATTGGCCCCATAAAGCTGCCATCCCAAGCGTACCAGGATTCCTGGGGTGGGGTGAGGTGGCTCGGGGTGGGGGGATCCTGCAAGGCTCCCAGAGCATGTGACCCGGGGTCCTGTCACTTGCCAGACGCTTTTTATCATTTTAGGAACTAACTATATAGGAGGGTCTACTCTATAAGAAATTATGAAAATTATACTTTTCTTTACAAATGTTTCTAGCTTCATTTCACTTTTCATAGGAAGCCCACTGGTCCTGAATTTACCCTATACCACATAAGCCATCAATATAAATATATGTATCTGATCTAATATAAATAGACCTAGAGATCAACATCTACCCTCCGGAGGAGTGTGCACCTTAGGATTGCACTGTACTTACTGCCATCTCTCCCAATCAAAAGTTTTGACATATAGTGCTTCCTAATCAGATTGCAGAGAAAAGCATCTGTAATGAATTATGATGATTGGTAGATAAAATTGGTAGGTAATCAGATGTACACAGATGTTTTTTAAAAATACGTTGGGTTGTCTTAACCTAAGGAAGTAAATTACAGAGAATTGTGGCAGGCGGGTAGATAAAGCCTGAGGGAGACACTGTCCTGCTGACTTCACAACTGCTACACATGCATCTACCTACCTGACTCACACGCCAGATGAACCATAAATTTTGATATAAGAAAAGCACTGCTCTTACATTAAGGGAATACTATTTGTACTTTCATTGTTTTTCCCCCACCCTTCCCAACACAAAATATGGAAAAAATATAAAGCGGAAACCCAGGCAAATCTGATTAAAAATGATCCAGTAAAGAGGTCCACAAAATTCTTAACTGCATAATCACGTAACCTTGGTGTGGACTATGACTAGAACGATGTAACTCATGACCTGAAAGTGCTCTTACTATTTACCCACACCAATGTCCTCATTTGTGAATGAAATTTTAAGAGGAAGGAAGGGGATTAAGGACACTCAAAGTCACATGAATTTATAGTACAATGCAAAGGTTAGAACCTACGTCTTTAAACTCTTTGGGTTTGTTTCTATCTTTTATTTTTTTGACAGATCTCATGATATAGTTCAGGCTGGCCTTGAACTTACTATGTATCCCAGACTGGCCTTGAATTTGCAGTGATCCTCCTCCCTCAGCTCCCTGAGTGCTATGATTATAGGACTGTACCACCACACCTGGCAAACTTTTCCCAGTTCAGCGGAGTGCCTCCCACGATTTTTATTTTGTCTTCTTTTTGGAATTGTCATACATTTCAGGAAATTGTTCATACATTTTGTGTATGTATTTGTGTTTCACACACTTAGATGTTTAGAGAGATTAAAAGCTACCCAGCCAAGTTCGCTTTATTTTCTGTCTGAATTTATTCATATTCTTCTGTCTTATTTTTAAAAGTACATGCCAATCTACCAAAATTGAACAAAAGTACCAAACCTAAAGTAATACAATGGTTTTGTGCATGTACTATGTTTCTTCTTCAAAAATGACTCTGTGATGCCCAAGGAAGAAGGTGTCTTTTACCTCTAATATTCACGAGAGGTGAAAATTTTGCCATAATTTATAAATTTCTGAATTGTGAACATAGATGAGGAGACAAAAGTGTAATTTATTGGAGTTAGAGAAAAGAAAATTGCAGAGAGCTTAGACTTGCTTTGTAATAATTTGGAAAAGCCTCGAGATCTGTAAACTGCTGTGTGAGCTATTGAACAGGAAGTTCACTGAAAACTTTCCCTTCATGCAAATAATAAATGCGACCGTTTTTCTGATGATTTTTCAGACAAACTGTCAGGTTGAGCCCTAGTGACATGCTTTTTGAAGTACTAAGGTAAGGAACTTGGATTTTTAGCAGATAACCTTTTTAAATCACTCAGTATAGATTATAATCACTGTACTTAATTAAGTAATAAAAATGTATAAAAGTGAATGAAATGCAGATATATCTAATTTTTTAAATAGAAGAAAAATATCCCCTTTACATATAATTCTATACAATATATAGAACAGTTTTTATAACCTGTCAATTATAAAAACAAAATTTAGTCAATTTAAGAGTATGTTGGTGTCACACTTATTTATGGATAAATACATTTATTATCTAAGCGAGATGTCTGCTCTCACTTCAACTACGTGAAGAAAGTCATTATGCTTATCCTTGCAAAAAACCACACACTGATCTACCAGTTTCATGGTTGACATGCAAGGAGCGAACTCCTCGCCATTCTGGCAGGGCAGGGAAAAAGTCACCATGGTGAGATAAACTCAGAGGCTTCTGCAGCAGGAAGGGCACTGTCCTCTCCAAGGGGCAAGGAGCCTCGCTGCCCCCAGGGGTGGACACCTGTGACTTCTCCCACCTGGACCGTGGGCTTCTCATACTGCAGCCCCTTCTTTCCACCCCCTCGTCTCGCCTAGGAGGGGAGAGAAGAAAAGGTGAGCAATTGAGGAGAAATGCATGTGGACAATTCAGCCCCGAGACAGGTCAGCAGAGAGCCTCACATTTAGTCAGGAAAATAGCAAAGGCCTTTCCCGACATCGCACTGCCACATAATCAGGACTCTGCATAGAAACGGAGACGCAAACTTAGAGGGCACAGAGACAAGAGTCAGGGACCGAACCTCCTGACAGAGCAGCCACACGTCCCAGGAGACTGGGTACAGTGCAGTTCCTACTCGTGCTGGGATAGATGCTCAGACTACAGGGCCACCAGCTCCGTTTCCATCACAGAAGCAGCATCTGCAGTTTTCAACGGCACTGACAACAATGACGACAATGGAGACAACAACAATATACACTAGGAAACAAGAAAAAGCAGACAAAAACAAAAGAAAAAGCAAGCACCGGACTCAGGTATGACAGATACTCAGATTAGATGGGGCATTTAAAACAACTGTGGTTAACATGTAAAAGGAGCTGACAGGAAATAGCGGGCAATATGCAAAATGAGACAGGAAATGTAATCAGAGAGATGAAAACTCCAAAGAAGAATGGGGATAAAATGTTAGAAATCAAAATCATGACCAGGCATGGTGGCATACCCTGTAATCCCGGCACTCCGGAGGCTAAGGCAAGAGGATCGCCATGAGTTCGAGGCCATCCTGGGCCACATAGTGAGCTCAAGGTCAGCCTGAATTACACAGCGAAGTCAAAGTACTTAAATGACAGATATCTCCCAAGGAGTTATCAGTGTAGTGGACACAACTAAAGAGAAAGCAGTGAGTTTAACAACAGGTCAATGGAAACTACTCTAAAAAAGAAATAGGAATAATAAAATGAAACAGGATATCCACTTTCAAAAGGTGTACCACACATGTAGTGGGAAAGAGAAATAGGGTTGAAAAAATATTGGAACTGATAATGCCCAAGAATTTGCTAATGTTAACAATACCAAGCCATGTATCTAGGAGGCTTGAGACCACTATGCAGTATCAATGCCAGAAACAAACACACAACATAATCCTCGGCGTGCTGTATTAAATACTGCAGAAAACCCAATTCAAAGAGAAAGTGTTGAAAGGGATCAGAGGTGGGGAGGGAAGTGCATTACCTGTAGAGGAACAAAGTCTGAATTACCAAGGGTGCATGGCAGGAACTCAGTGACCAGAACTCCGTATTCAGTGAAACTACTTCTCACAGTGAGGCAAAGGAAGACGCCCTCAGGTGCGTAAACAAAAGGGGCACTGCAGACCCAATAATACCCAGCAGGGATGCACCCAATCAAGTGTCAGAACACATAAGGCCAAGGGAACAAAAATGACAGGAGAAACACATAATTCACTCTCACAGACTTCAGTATGCTTTTCAGGAATGTGTAGATCAAGAAGCAGAAAACCAGTTAGGACTCAGTTAAGGTAGTTTTAACTGACAGATATAGAATCTTTCATGCAACAACAGCAGGATATATATTTTTCTTCAGCTCACTTACAACATTCTGTGTTTATGAACAATCCAAGAGTCTGGGGTATGGGGAAGGGTGCTCATTCCATAAATATTAACCCAAAGTGAAAAAATAAAGCAAAGTTAATCACCTGGACCTTTGACTACTCCAACCTGACAATGTACAATACTATTTTATAATGCACAGGAATTTTTTGATCATCTTACAAATGGCTTAAAATGAAGGTACAGTGATCTAGAAATCCAATCTAAATAATGATTCAATTATTTGATATGATCTTATAATATTATCCACATAATATTCAAAAGATTAGGAATTTCTGTCAATGTTTTGAAACACTGGATTGTGTTAAAGTCCGTCTTAAATGTTTAATTTTCTTAATTGAGCACACGTTAGGTGAGTAAATAAATGTGCATTGTATACAACGTGACCAGCCTACTCAGCGCTTCGCATCCATCATCTAATGCAATGAACTGTGTCTCTGTTTACAACAGTGCCATTTGGATGTGCTGATTTTATTATTCTCAATTTCATTAGTTCCTGTTCTAATATTAATTATCTCTTTCCTTCTGCTTGCTGTCGGCATAAACTAGTTTTTCCCTGGTTTCCTAACGTAGGAGCTTATGTTACTGATTTTACATCTTCTTTTCAAATGTGTATATTCAAGGCTATCAATTTTTCTCTAAGCATTGCTTTTACAAATTATGACAAATGATAGTTTCATTTTCATTTACTTCAAAATATCTTAAATTTTTGTTTTCTTTTTTCCCCGACTTGTGTTTATGAACACTTAAAAGTATATAATTTGATCTCCAAATATCTAGGAATTTTCACCTTTCTGTAACTAACTGTTGGTTAATTTTCATTACACTTTAAGAACACACTCTGCAGAATATCTGTTCTCTTAAGCGTGTAAAGGTGTGCTCTATGACCAGAGTGACATCTACCTGATTTAACACTTTCCTTAAGACTGGAGCATCAATTCCCATGAGTGTTTGGCCAGCCTGCTTGCCACGTGTTTCAATCTTGCCAGCCCCTCACAACTGTGCAAGCCACTTCCTTAAGAAATCGCCATATTTTTATACGTACACAGATGTGTACACACACACACACACACACACACACATACACACACACATACTTTATTGGTTCTGCTTCTCTGAATAACAATATTCAATAATAATTTTTCTCATCTGATATAAGAAGAAAATGATCTAGGCATACTTTCACATGTTGAAAGTCCCAAACAGTAACATCTGTTACTATAATTCCATTTTAGCACAGATTAAAGAAATTACATTGTCTTTTTAAGCATTTCAAGATATACACTATATATTCATACACATCCGCAATCTAAGAATATTAAACTTTCACTAAAACCTTGCAATGTTTGATAATCAACATCAATAAATTTGTACAGTGTCAGGTGTCAACCCACAATGCTAATGCAACTATGCATTTACAAGTTATTATCAAATAAGATAATATTAACTGTAAGGACAAACATTTATTACTATGGTATATTCACTATGTAAGGTGTTTTTCATAGATCATCTCTTTCAGTACTAAAACCAAGGAAAAGAAAACAAGCAACTCTCAGTAAGACATCTCATTATGTCCTTGAACAGAGGAGGAAAATGAAATTTAGTACATGAAGTAACTCAGTAAAAGTCAAAACAGCAGGTAGGAGATGGGCTTGATTGTAAAGCCTGTATTTATAATCAAAGTATGATTTTACCTGTATATAAATCATTTTACTTTTCCAAACCAATGCCTGCATACTGGTATTATTTTAGCTACTGAAGGACAAGCCAGTGGTACTCAGCTTTTCTGAAAGCCCTTTCTAGGATAAAAGTTACACAATTAGCATATAAACTAGTACGAACAACTGAAAAATTGCACCTCATACAGTCCTTTGAGCAGGAAAATGTATGCAAAATTATTGCAGGTACCTTTCAATAATTTAATTCATCCCTGTTTAATGCACAGATCACACCGAAGATACTAAGACACTGGGAAGATGTGGAAAACTGATTTTGATAGCAGTGTGTTTCACTGGAACCTGACTGGTTGTCATTTCTCCAGAGTGAGATTTACTATTCGGTAGGTTTACCTTATAGAATACATTCTTTCTTTTCTTTGCACCTTGGGCAATCTACTACCTCACTTTCTTCATGTATTGAATTTAGATAATGAAAACTACCTACTTTGCAGATTACTGTGACAACCACAGAGAATTTGCATGGGGTGATGATGGAAACATAGCAGTGCTAAGTAAGGAGTGACTGTTCCTATTACTGCTATCACTAACCGCTATCCCAAACATATGGGGTGTCCTGTATTATAATCATATATTTTGGAAAATCACATCAGAGAGCATAAGGGCAGAGACCGCTGTTAGTTGGTTTGGTCACAGAATGAAGATGACAAATTATGAGGCAGAAAAGCAAAGGTGTGAGCAGAAAAGTCAGAGAAGAATCTGGCAGCTTCTGAGACGTTTTCAGACGTGAAGTTGATTAGCCCAGAAAGGAAACTGAAATTCGCACGGACAGACGGGTTCAGTCCATTGGTCCCGGAGGTGCCATTTGGACTTCAGTCACAGATGTGTTTGGCCAAGTTATTCCTTCTCTACAACCTCGCCCAGCTATGCATATTATCTTACTCACCAGGAATTAAGGGCTAGATCGTCTTGTTTTTGTAAAGCAACACATGCAAAGGGCAGGGGATATCGTAGACAAACCCCGCTTCCGATCTGGGCAAACTTTGAAAGAAGAAACAACAAACTGCGGTGAAAAGTTATGTTTTCAGCCTCTTCAGATAGGCCGCTACATTCCAGGAGGGTGGAGTGAGAGAGGGGACTCTCAGGCCCTGCCTCCACCCGCCGAAGAAGGCCCAGAGGAAATACCAGCGGGACCACAGACAATTATACAACTCAGAATTACAAGAACATACTGGTGGTTTTCAGCTGAATTTATTACTTTTAATTTATCAGGGCCATTGTAATGAAACAAACAATCCCCTCTTTGACTGATTCAAATGTGTTGCTCAACAGCACGCAAGAGCCAGCTTTCCTTGCTGAGTGTTTCCCCAAACTGGGAGCCAGTGAGAGGATGCAGAAAAGGCACCTACTTTCAATTCCTTTGTTTCTGGCAACTAGTAGGGCAAAACAAGTGATGAAAAATATCACACAGAGGTTCCAGAGACTGCGTAATGACCTGTTTTTTATTCACAAAACAGCAGGGACTCTGTCTCTGCCTTTTCCTACTGTTTGTCACTACAGCTCAGTGACTCCCAGATGTACCTGCGGATTCCTTAAAATTTAAAATTTTCACTCCACAACACACATGAATGTACTGAGGCTGTGGTTGGGAAAAGCCTCATTTTCTCTCTGAAGCACCTCTCCCCTTCCGGTCTAGCTTCTACCTGTCCTAGACACAACCACTTCTAGCAGCGACATTTGCACATACTTATTTGTGTACTAATAGAACATATTTGTATATTTTTACTTGTATCCACTGCTGTTATTATGCATACACAAGTCTATAGCTTGCTGTTATTAAGGTATAAGCAATTCTAGGATAAATAGGTTCATTTATTTATAGAGATTAAAAGATTACAAGACACAAGCCTGGACAAGCAGCAGGGTCACAGAATATCACCCAGAGGATTTTGAGTTTGTCATTTCTTTGTGAATAAATTTCTCTCTCTCACAGTTTTGTGTAAAACTAAATGGAGTAAATAATACATGTATGTGTGTTTTGAAAGCCATACCATTTTATATGTCCACACAATAAACCATTATTCTGAAACATCATTTAGAAAGTCATTTGGTAATGCAACCATTCTTTAAGAATACGCCACAAGTATTTAACCTAAAACTTTAAACAACATACATCTTAAAAGTATTTTGACACTGAAATCTTTAGCTGGCACAGTCTTACCTGCATGTGAATGCTGCACTGGAAACACCTTGATAGATCAAAGGTTTAATCATAAGAAAATGTATCTGCTAATTGGCTGAAGTTATTGATCTTTTACAAATCTTAACTCTATTTTATATTGGTAAACTTCTGTACTTAATTCTCAGAGCGAATAAGCGATAGTCTTAATACATTCAAAGAATTAGAATGGCTAAGATAGAAAACAGGTTGCAAAGCTATGACATTTTCAAATATTTAAAAAATTCATCCCTGGGGACTTAGCCAGTGGCATAAGCACCTGCCTTGCAAGCGCATGGTCAGGAGTTCGATCCCCAGTACCAATTAAAAAAAAAAAAACTTAAAAAAAAATTCATCTCTAAGCAGGCATGGTGCAAACACCTGTAATCCCAGCACAGGGGAAGCTGAGGCAGGAGAATCACACAAGTTTGAGGCCAGCCTGGGCTACATAATGAGTTTAAGACCATCCTGAACTACATAGCTAGATCTTGTCTCAAAAATATAAAATAACTTCACCCCTAATCTCCTACACATGGAATTATTTTGTTAAAACACACTGCACAAATGACTTCAGTGTAAATTACAATTCTTTTAAGCAAAATGTTTTCTGCGAGATGAGCATGAAAGGTTTACATTTTGAGTACGTCATAACATCAGGATTCTGAGACAGTTAAAAAATTTCTCACTCTGAATTAAAGTGCAATATGGTAAAACTGATTATAGTTCTGTTACAGGACATACTGATTTTTCTTTTATTATACCAATTAAACCAAATGAAGAGAATGATCTATCTACGAAGCTCCCCTTTTCTGAAATTTTTTCATGGGTAAGATCATCAATAATGAACAGTATCGTTTCCACCTTAAATAAAGCTCCTCCATGGCTTTCTTCTGATTATGTAGTCAGTCTTTTGCTGGGGGCTCACAGGGGGATTATGGGAGTGGTTGACATTTTAGAACCTTCTTCTTTTCCTGCATTTGAAATACATTACCTCACACTATTTCCTTAGACTCTCCTAGTCCAACTGGATACCCAATTTACACAGTTCAATACTAAAATGAAAACGGATCATGGGATGGTCCTGACATATAAAAACATAAAAATAATATTGCACAAAGCCATGACGCTCTTGGGGTGTCACCGTGAGCACAGTGAGATAACTCTGAGATGAGTAAAGATCTGGAAACACAGCGCTTCCAAGACCATTCATGTCTGAGGAGGAAGGTGGGGTGGATGGAACATGTATCGAACGTCTTCCTTCTGAATGCTGAAGAGAAGTCAGAGTCATAATACTTGGAACCATTTAGTGCAGTTCCAAATTCTAAATCTGACCAAATGTACACGTTTAATTAATTAGTGGAATAAAATGGATTAAAAAGTGCCAAGAGAATAAATCAGAACGATGAGTCATTTGGCAGTTTTAGGACCTGTTTTTATGTCCTAGTTCATGCCAGTTTTTATAAATAGAGAAACTTCAGTCTCTTGTCCACCACAATATTAGTTTTCACTCACAGGAAAAAATGAAGGCATAACACAATGGTGGATGCTCTAATGCAGTAGAGGTAAATAAAAGGTGTAATAATTCTAAATATCCATCCTATAAATTGGGTGTGCAAGCAATGAAATCAAAAGCCCACAACATCCTAGGTCTAGCTTCACACCACTAAGCGTTCTGGATTAATGCTTCTTCTCATTCACAATGAGGGGATTGGACTGTGCAGTTTTAATGTTGTCTACAACCGAGGGTACCTAGTAGGAAAAATTTCAGGTTAGAAACCTATGATTTAGATACCAAAAACACTTTCAGGCTCATAGAATGTTTATTGCTGTCAATTTCTGGTTTTTTGTTGTTGTTGTTTTTTTCCAAAATCATTGTTTGGTCTGGTTACAGAAGTAATCCATGTTCACTATAGATGATGTGGAAAACAGATAAATCCAAGTAAGAAATGTCACTACCAGGAGGTAATCTGGGTTATGTCTTTGTTACCTGACACTCTAGGATACCTCATGCCTTTTGGATAACTCCATAATGGACCCTAAGTCTCTTTAAGTTTTGTTGAGTATGTGCCTAAATTTTGCTTATGATTTGTTCAGAGCAGGTTCTAACTCCAGCTCCCAGAAAATGAGTAGCACAAAGCAGACTGTCCCATGAGAAGAGACCATGGTGACCGTAATCCAAGCTGAGAACTGCAAGACAGGGTCTACTGCAAGATTATGCAAGATTATGCATTATGCATAGGCACGAACTCCCCACAAGGAACACAATCAGTCTTACTGATAAAAACAGAAATTTTAACAGGCAGGACACATCCTTATTGGAGTCCAAATCGTGATACAAAGACGCTATGGACACAGACATACACAGTGTCCGTGCCCATGTAGTTTATAACCTAACAGAGGGTACAGAAACACAGGAACAGGAATTGCACATGAGTGCCATGGAAGTGACCAGTAAATGAGATGAGGCAGGCACACAGCAAGGGGGCTGGGCAAGTGACACATGCACTGCACTTTGCAAGGAGCAACCGGACCAGTGGGACAAAGAACCAGGCAGAAATGGGGAGGGGGCGGATTTCAGACAATGGTGATCACAAACCCTAGGAGGACCTTGGTGTAGGCGAGGGACACAAATGATGTGGATGAAAAAGTGGTAGAGAGGAGGCCAGCGGAGAGTGCACACTCAAACACCCACAATGGAGGGGGCCTTTACGAGTTGGGGGTGTACTGAAGCAAATGTCCTCTCTAGAGGGAGCAGTCATGTGACAGAGTAACTTCCTAATTTCAAGAGAAGCTTGAAATCTCTTATGTTTAAATTAATATCAGTACCTAACTTTGAAGAAAACACAGTATGAACCAGAGCCCAGACACACACGAGCTGAGTTCTGCTGACCATAGGCCACTTCACCATCTCAGAACCAGGGTCAGGCCAGGTGCAGCTCGTGAGAGGCGTGGCATCCTAAACTAAGAGGCTTGAGCTTTACCTTAAAAACTGTAGGGCCTCACTGAGAGACTCATGGCCAGTCAGATCAGGAAGACCTGGGTGGCTTCAGGGTTGGAGCTAAGTCTATAAGGGAAGTATTTCTGACGGGCTCCACCCAAAGCAGTGGAAAGGAGACAGACTGGAAACAGTTAAACAAGGAACAAGGTTTTTAAATGATAGATACAACTAAAACTTGAACGCAGGACTCCCGCCTTCTTGCTTGATATTTTTATAACTACACCAGTGTAACAGACACCTTTTTTGAATGAAATATTATTTATTCTGCAACTTATAAGGCAAACAGAGATTCTATACCAACACTACCTTTAAACACCAGATTCTTTTTCTCTCCTGTAGATACCATTAGCGCAGTCCAGGCGAACAGGACACTAAAGTGAGGTTTAGCAGAGAGGAGATGCAGAGAAAGTATGAGGCAAGAGAAACAGGCCCGGCCAGTGACCATGAAGAAAACCCACCTCACCAAGATTAGAGAGGACGATACTCCACGTCCAATTACAGCGAAATAGAGGATAAAGATAAATCCAAGAGCAAAAGAGGGATAGTAGGAAACAGGGTGATGGGAAGGGAATCAAGAGATGGAGGAAGGGGAAAGGAGGTAAAAAGAATAGCTTATGTACATGCACTGACTCTCCACCATGAGTGAAATCATTATGTACTGTGAACAGTTACCAATAAAAATAAAAATAAAAATAAAAATAAAAATAAAAAAAAGACATTGCTCTGGCTTGAATGGTGGCGTTCCTTTCAAAATGCACCTGGTAACTTAACCCTCACTGTGGGGCATTGGGAAGGGGGGCTTTTCTGGGAAGGATTTAAATCACAAGGGCTCTGCTCCTATGACTGGGTCAGTGCCATACAGAAGGGCTGGCGGGGGCTGGTGTAGGTCTTTTTGCTTCCCTGTCTGCCCTCTGCCAAAGGGGATACAACACAGCCTCTGGACAAGAGAGGATTCAGGAAGAAGGTCCTCACAGGCATTGAATGCCGGCTCCTCAGTCCTGGGCTTCAGGACTTCAGAACCAGGAGAGGTAAGTTTCTAATGCCAGTGAAGTACCAGCGTGTGACATTTGGTTGCATTACAAATGGACCTACGGGTAACACTAAACACATGGCAGGAACACAGTAGCTCAGCAATTCTATGACTAAAAGTAACCCCATTTACCTGTCTCTAGACCATGTGCGTTAGTGTTAATCCCCGCAGTCTCAGTGGGAGTGGGGACCACAGCTCCGATCTGGCGAGTTCCTTTAAACGTTCTGCTAGTTCAGTGAGCAAGCCAGACAAGGAGCAAGCCGAATGGAAAGTGAAGTCATTAGGTGGGGCAAAGTGAGGTCAAATCTCTGGGTGTTTTCTCTTCTAACCTTTTGCATGAGAACTTCCCTCCATGTGTCGGACTGGCACAGGAAAAGCTTACACAAGGGCATTTGTCAAACAGCTCTGTGAATAATATATTCCTTTACCTGCTTGACAGAAGGCTGGAAGTATTATATTCTCTTTATCCAACAAAATATTACATTGATTTCTGCAAAATAATCAAAGAAGTTCCGGTTGTACTACAGCTTCTGTACTACATAGTTACAGCGGTACTGAGAAGGTAAACCGTCCTGATTCTGGCCTGTGGACACATGCTACACACTGGTCCGTAATGACGTGGGTAAAGGGACAGTTTATTCTGACACTGCACTGCCCCTGAAGTCCAGCATCACTTCAGAGCAGTGGTAATCAACTTTCAGCCGATACTGTTCTGCGGTTCCTTAGTGTTTAAAAGGACATTAGAATGTGACGGTGCTTAGGATACGCACATGTACACACGTCTCTGTATTCATCAGAATATCTGGCACTACACGCAGTAACAAAGGCCCGAACAAACATCGCAGGGGCTCCCAACAGCAAAGACTCCATCTCTCGTTCACACTACGCTCACCCGAGCGGCCTGGGGGTTTCCACTACCCGCTGCCCTCATCCCTCACCCTAAGGTAACACGGCAGGTTCCAATCCTGGTGGCCACTGAGACAGAAGAAAAGCCAGGTCCCTGGCCCAGCAGTCACATACGTCACTTTCAATCAAAACTCGTTGGCAAGATCTAGTCTAAGACTCTCCCTCAACAACAGCCACGAAGAGCAGCTTTACCACGGGCCCAGGAGGGAGCGCGCTGGGAATCCTTGGTGAACAGAACTCATGACTGTCACAGTTACTCAAATAATTGCTCCATTATGGCTTCAGGTGTCCTTGTTTTCTCCACCTTCCTAGACTGTGAAGTCAGAATCCGTGATGCAAAAGGCCTTTAAACAATACTTTTGACTCGCTACACATGAAGAATACAGCACAATTGGAAGGGTGATTTAATCATGTGTTTATAGCTTTTCTCCTCCCTGAAATATATAATGCACGGAGTGTGTGTATATATACATATGTAGTATATATAATATCCCATATTATATCTATATCCACCTACCTACCTACATATCTAGTTCTGCAGTGAGACTATAGTTGCCACGGACAGATAATACAATAAAATCATTCAAATGATCTGAAAGCTGAGAAAGGAACCACGAGGTTACTGACCCAGGTGTAATCCACAAGAGCTACGGAAGCCTGAGTGGACTCCTTCTCACATCCCTGATGATCCCTGCATGCTGCAGGGTGGACGGAGCTGACCCACAGGAGAAGCCCTCCTTACTGCTCTTGCATTCACCCTGTAAAGCCCTGTGCACTGGGAATTGCACTGTGGAAGAGAAAACACCCACCCATGCAGTCTGCTCTCACTCTGAGGTCACAGCTACAAATCCCACAGGTCTAGGGCCCTCGAAACTTTACCTTCAGATCTGCTGTCTCCTAGGAACTCCAGACATTTATCTCAATGTCTCTGCTTTGATGTCTGTTAAGCCTCCCCCCAAGTCTTTCTCACATCTGCAGACTACATCTTTGACCCACCTTCTCAAGCTAAATGATAGGAATCCTCTTGGTTTCTCTCCCTATTCTCCCAAGTCAAGGCAAGTGGCAGGTCTTGGCAATTTTACTAGGAATTCCCCAAAGTCTCCTAACCAGTCTCCTGTTAACCTAAGTCCTACTCCAAATCTGTTTTCCACACATGATCACAGAACTTTTAAAAGTAAACAACATAGCATTCTCTTCCTTAAACCCCACCATTATGACACCTAGCAGCCATGGTGTAGGAAAAACACTTACCTCTAAGTGTGCTGCTCATAGTAGCCGGTTAGCCCTCGGGCAGACACGGAGAAGGAAGGTAAGTTTCTCATTTCACACACACTCCCTGTATGTCTGAGGAGCGACCTTCCCTTTCCCCTCTCCCCACTTCCCATGTTTGTGTTCGAATGGGATGGAGAGGGAACGTTCCAGGCGCATCAGCTCTGTTCCTTTATAACATGTCTGTGCTCTAGATGAGTAACTTTCATGGACAAGATTATACTCTGGATAAAATGTAACGTCCATTGGTTTCAAATCCCTGCGTGACCTGACCCAGTCTATCGCACTATCCTCATGTTCACCTCACACACCACTCTTCCCCTTCCCTCCAGGGGTCTCCGCCCCGGTCCTTCACTGGGGCTTCTCATTCCTCTTCTGCCCATCTTGGCAGGTGCTTGCTCGTCATGGCCAGCTGTGCCCCAGAGCATGGTGCTGCAGACCACTGCTTTAACAGAAAGCTTAGTGCCGTCAAGCGCGGAGAGAGACTTTCTCTAAGTCTCCTATCTACCTAAAAGCCAGGTCCTCCAAATCTTCCGAAAGATGCTCCCACGTTGTGAAGCCTTCCCTGGAAATCTCACCACCAGGGGAGACGGATGCATGCCGCAGGAGGGAGACCAGAGTTTTCACTGTGCCCAGAGACCCAAAGACAGACTTCCACACAGGGTCACCTCAGGCCCCTTGTCTTCCCCGAAAATGATCTACTCACCTCATTTCCTGAATCCGTGCACTTCCCTCCCCTCTATAAAAAGGAAATGAAGCAAATATCCCTGGGTTATAGCTTTCCCACTTTTCCCATGGCCGCATCCGTGTCATACATTGGTGAGCTTTTTCTCCTGTTACTCTGTCTGTAGTGGATTCTTCTCCACATATTCAATTACTGAGCCTTCCGAGGGTGGAGGAGAAACTGCCTCTGTGCTTACATCACTTCCGTTGAGGGTAAATTTCAGATTCCTAAGGAGACCATCTCTGAGCTTCCTCTGTGAAGCGGGGCCCCTCACTGCTTGGTTTGTATCAGCAGCTGAGGTATCCTCATTTATTCACACGTTTCACACCCCCAGGAAGCAGCCCTGGCCGGTCCAGCATCACGCCCTCTGTGCCTGGGCCACTGCCTGGCTTCAGTTTGGTACTCAGCAAAGACATTTACGGTCTGAACGTACAGGAGACAGGTGACATCAGCAGGACAGGTATCAAGGTCACATGACACAGAATCACCTTTGGACACTTTATGATTCTCATTGCTAGACTACGTAGGAGTGCCCCATTTACCTATGTGCTGTCAATCTCCTCAAGAAAAATGAACTTGTTCCCCATAATGTGGGCCTTGGCTCTGAATGAATTTAAATCTAAGACACAGACAAAATATACTAACCAAAGACACTGACCTAAAAATCTTTACATAACAGATCTTTTTAAATAATAAGAAGTATAGGTCATTAAAAATAATTAGCAGCAACCTCCCAAGGGAGATGTGGTAGATATTGACAAGAACTCAGCCAGCCTGAAAAATTAAATTTGACCATTTCTGTGCTGTCCTTGTCGGACTCCCTCCTTGCCACACCGTCACTCCTTTATTCTTCCTTCCTTCTTCCTTTGTCTGGTCTTCTGCTAAAATCGCTCATTCTTTGTACATTTAATTTTTTTAAATCATGCTAAACTGGCAAAGATATGCTTCAAGATTCTGTAAAGGAGTTGAAATTTGTGATAAGCACAAGATTTATTTTTTGATTCAAACTGTAGTCCAAGAGGCAAGGATTTTGTTGTATTTACTACTGTATCCCTGAAGAGTGTCTGGAAAATATTAGATCTCCAAGTATTTGCTGAGTAAACTTTGCATAAAAAAATTATCTCCTTCAAGGAATTCTGTTTCAGATGTGAGGCTTCTTTCTGACGGCTTCCCTACCAGAAATGACCGTTGCTGGCAGTAGTAGTATAGAAAACCATTGCACACTATGTACACTACAGAGAGAGTAGAGAGAGTTGAGGAACATGTGACCTAAATCACAACTCACAGTGTCTTAGAGATAAGATGACAAAATAAGAGTCATAACTTTAAAACCCTTAAGAACACTTAATGCTAATTGTGTGCTGGTTGTTCTGCTGAGAAATTTGTATGCATTACCTCAGGATTCCCATAAATCTAGGCAGGGAATATGATTACCCTCTCTACTGATTGAGTAAACCACAGTCCAGAAATGTTAAATGGGACATCCATCCTCTGGCTGGTGGTGAAGGCTGGGGTTTTGGAATCCACGCTTTCTGCCGCTCTAACGGTGTTTTCTGATCTATGAAGTCCATCAGACACTTCTGTGTGATTAAGTCCATCACGTAATACAAGGGAAAATCCAAGGCCAGAAAATACTGAGTCCTTGGTCAAGAACATACTTTTAATTGACTCAGTCATTATGAAAAACAAAAATAGATTCTCTTATCTACTGAATGAAACAAGCGAGGAAGCAGGAGAGCATAAAACTTCCGGGAGCCCACGGCCCGAGAGGCTACTGCGCCACGGCCTGCTCCTGTGAGAGTACAGCTCACTGAGTGACTTAGCGCACTCTCCCCTAACACCCACTCCACGCAGGTCATCCGTCTCCGCCTCGTCTGCACAGCCTGCTGCTTCTCTGCTCTTACTGTACTCGAGTTTTCAGCAGCATCTGAGTCCAGGATGGCCTTGAACTCCTGGAAATTCCCTGCCTCAGCCTCCTGAGAGCTGGGATTAGAGGTGTGTGCTACCATGGCTGGCCTGTTCCTTCCTTCTTTAAACAGTTTTTAGTCTATTAAATCAAAATTACATTATTTTCCTCCTGTGAGGCTGGGTTGAACCCTAATTGGCAATGTAGGCAGATCCTGACCCCCACAGCCTGAAGTGTCCTCGGATTCAATTTGGGGCATCTTGATTCAGAACCTGGGGGGTCTTTACAGGTCCCAAGGTTTGTGCATATTAATTTAACCACCATGGACCCACATTCATGGCAGCTTCTGTGCTTCTGAGCTCGCGTGCTTATTTGTGTTTATTTTTAACTCCAGAACCAACAGCAGAGCACTTTCTCTGCACGTGGGGCATCTGTGTGGACAGAGCAGTGTTGCCAGGTGCGCAGTGTGCCTGTTCCCAGCCGAGGGGCGCAGAGCACCTTCTTCTCACTTCCCTTCTCACATTACACACCTACTCTTCTGTGGTCGTATTTGGTGGGGGTTCTCTGCACTTTTCTGCTTCTGCTGGTTGACCGCACTGTTGAAAGCGGCCTCCATATCTAGTACAGAGGCTTGTGCAGTGTGCGAGAAGCTTCTGCTCCTCCGGGATGTGTGTGTCTTCATACACAGGCACACGCAAAACCAGGGTATCCCTGGATCAGTGGACGCAGACGTGGCCACATGTAACCTATGTCGCCCTGAGCAGCAATGTTCAGTACTTGTTCGTTCAGTGTTCAGAGCTGCTTTAACCAATGTTTCTACTGCACATGACAAAGGGTACTGCACACACCCACGGTCCCACATCTTCACTCCCAGTCTGCCCAGGAACAATGACTGCACAGAGCCATCTGCCCTCCTGAACTTATATCCCTGCGGATGCTTAGCATTTGCTCCCCTTTTAACTCAGAACAGATGGAACTGTAACCCCTGCACTAAGTCTGCCCCTCCTTTCATCACCCCAGGCTCAGTCCTCCCCCTCCCAGTTATGCATCAAAATCAGAGCACAGCAGAGAATTGATTCTCCTCTTTCACATTGCTGCCTCTACTTTATGTTGCTTTAATAGGTGGTACTGGGACACTTAGCTATATCACCAGCCCTTCATTTTTCATTTTGACCTAGGACTCTGCCAAGTCACTAAATTGCCCAGGCTGGGCTGGAACACGTGATCCTCCTGCCTCAGCCTCAGAGTGCTGGGATTACAGGCATCACCAGCAAGCCTGACACCACCTCTCCTATCTTACTCCCCACTCTTCTGCAAGTATCCTGGTGTCCTTGTCACCATCAGTGTCATCATCCCATTCCTGGAATAACCTCTCACCCCTTGTTCTCCGCCTTTTCTTTCACTGAGGGTCACTGCAAGGCTGTGAGGAATGTAAGCTGCACGCCCTGCCCACAGCAGCACATTTCCCATTCCAAATAACCGGTACTGGTATAAAGTAGTAACTGGGTAATGTTACTCTCTTAGCTAAACCTTTTAAGGACTTAGTGAACAAAAGATCTGACTTTCTTCCTCCTGTATAGTCTGATATGGCGTAGCTCTCATCGCCTGTGTAGTAACTACTCGCCTGCACGGATGACTCTCCTGCTTTAGTAGCTTTCTTTCTGTCCCTACAAAAGGTCAACCTCAGGCCCGATTTAAGAATGTCTTAGTAGCTGCTTGTTTGGCCTGGCATGTTCTTTGCCTGATTTTTGCAAGACCATCTCTTTGTCATTCATAAGCTGATTCAATTGTCATACATAAGCTGATGTGTCATTCACACATCAGCTTATGTATGACTAGAGAGAGCTCTCAGGGTCCAGGATTCAGGGGCTCCCATGACGCACAGTCACCCCGAAGAGTTTTACTTTGTCACACACACTGATTCCTCCTTCCCCTGACTATGATATGCTCTATCCAACACATATGTAAGGAAATCCTTTGTCTCTTGTTCAGTACTCTCTCTGTACTATTATACCACTTTTTGATGCTGAAAAAGTGGATGATAAGGACATAAATATGTGTGCATTATATATCTGCTTCTGGGTCTGTATCCGCACCTGTGTACTTATATTTGGAACCTGGGACTGAACTCGGGGCCTTGCACATACATGGTAACTACAACATACCTAGTGCCAGTATTTCTTTAACAAATGACTGAATCACCCAGTTAGTTTCATGAAAATCACCTAGAGCACCTAACACAGGATAGTGAGTTAAGATTTTAATTATGATGTGAACACACTGAAATATTCAAGGGAAAGGGTAGGAATCAGGAGAGATGGGGTGTACAGAGTTACAGTCTATTTTGCCTTCAGCTCACTGTAGGCTATGGATAACAGAGTGATGGCGAACCTTTTAGGGTTTTGAATGGTAACAGCCGACTGCAGTGTGCGGTATGCAGCGTGCCGTGTGTGGTGTGTGTGCATTAGGTTCACTACCACTGGATGAGAGGTTAAGAAGTGAAAATGAGGGACAGATGCATGCAGGTTGCAGTCATTCATTCGGATGGAAGAAGACTGTGGTTCTGAGATTGTGGCAGTGGGAAAAACTGCAAGGAAGTGGTAAACCAGTGGATAAATCCCAGGTGACACTTTAGTATCAGGGTACAAGACCGACAGCAGACTGAATGTGGGACAAAGGGGAGGGAGCAGTTAAAACTGACTCAAACTTCAGGTTGTCCTCACTGTGTAGACAGCAAGACCATCTGAGGAAGACTCGGACGGATGGCAGCTACTTCATCTTGCCTTCCCTCGTCAAAGAAAAGATTCACTTCATACATCATTATTGAGGACTTACTATCATCCATGCACTCACTTTTTCTTTGTTTGTTTTTATCAATTTACATTGAATTCCAAAGTTTGGAAGTAAATTTCTAGAACCTATTAAATGTAATATGATTTCCTCATTGTACATGTTTCTATCTTTGGCAATACCTCTTCCTTTGTTCTCTGTGCTGTCTTCTAGTGCTTTTTTTTACAGGACATTCCAAATGTACCTGGAGCCAAGTGACAGTGGAGCCTCATTGGTACACTGTGTTGTAACGCTTTATCAGTCCATTTCCACAACTGCACGCTACCCTTCTGGAGGCAAAGACCTGGCTACCCCGCTCGGAGCTGTGCATTCATTATACCATGCACATCACTGCGGTACTAAGGAGGAAATGAGAGAAGATAATAATTGCAATAGCTCATATGGAATGACTCCAGAAGTACACTCTAGACCTGAATGATCATCGTGTTACTCGTAAGAGTTCAGAAAGTCCCAGCCGCTGTACTTGCCCACATTGCAGGTGAGAACAGATAAAATGTTCTCTTCAACAATGTCCATGTTTTGTATGGTATCCTTTATTTGCTTACTCAAAAATAAACCTAATAAGTAGAAAATTATTGTTCTCATGACTCCCTTTAAATTGGGGTATACAAGACGGTTCGGTTTTATACCAACATCTTATTACTTCACTAGTTTGCCATTCATTTATAAATTCAGTGCACATCTCATCCTCAAATATCTGGAAGTTTCTGAACCTAGGGGAAACACTTTTTTAAAATCAGCAGGATAACCTTAATAGACTTTGACAGTGAAAAAGTTGATTTTCCCTGTAATCCCTTAAACAGAATATCATGTATCCCCAAGCAAAAGAAACTCCGTGATTTGAGATTACAATGAAAATACATGTACAGAAACAATAGTTCCTTGTGCTTGGAAGAAATCCTACTGTGCACCTTCTGAGTGATAAACTTTCCTAAAGCATGACTTGAGGATTGCATGCCGATTAATGTACTTACTTAAAAGCAAAACTAATTGTAAACATAAAATATATACAATGAAGTAAAATCATATTACATTTATGCATTACGCACTGTATGCTTGAGTAATAAATACATCAACACAGAAAAGGAAACTTTTCTAGTCTTTGGAGAAGCAAATTCCCAGGGCCATCAAAGTTTGTTTATCCAACCTTCGTGCTAAGCCGAGTTCTAAAGTTAAGATAGAAGATTTCTTTGGGAAACAGCGTGCCTGCCCCACAGCTTTCAACATCTGATGTGTCTTCCCGGGTTTGGTGGTAACCTTAAGTGTTTCTCAATCTGTCTTTTCCTTTACAGTCACACTGGCACTGACAGTCCCCGTTCTCAGATGACACTTCCTGGATTACTACACTACTTCCCTGTTTCAGTGCTTAGCAGAAACTTTCTATCCATCCAATACAAGGTTTTGAGGAAAATTCTCTAGAAGCTCTGTTCACAGTCCAGTTCTTTGCTTTAAGACCTTTTAAAGGTTCCTTGTTTCACTTATAAAAGATGCCTAGATAAAAGTCTAGCATTTAAGTCTCTTTGGGATATAACCTCTGCCTATGTTACTCCTATTCCTGTGTGCAGTATGGTATGGACACTGGTCCACTGGTCCTCTCCCAGACTTTCTCTGTGTATCTATGGTGCTCTCCTTCGAGGCAGGGCATATTCCAAGTTCCTCTAACTGAGAGACTCAAAATATACAAGAGCCGCAGTCAAGAGGGACATTGGCTTCTCTGCACCTGACAGTCCACAGGGCCGAGCCGTCCATGGAAGACACGCTGCCTGCCACCGTGACACTGCCCAGCAAATCCTATCTTGGTGCTCAGTCTTCCCCAAGGTTGCCTCCCCTGAAGGCGGAAGATGCACTGAAAGTGTGAAAGAGACACGGGGATGCCTGCCCAGCCATCTCAGGGGCCCCTCTTACTTCCTCCCACGTGCCTCGTGGCCATCCCTCCGTGTCTGCGAGGCCTGAATTGGTACATTGTTAAGGAAATTCTGGAAGCCTGCAGACTGGGTCCAGTTATCACCTCTCCATTGCCTTGCTTTGGTTTCTGCCTCTAGGGACATGTTGATCTTCCAAATCAAACTCAGAGAAAACCTCCTTCTGGCCAGGCTTCTCTCATTTATCCTTATCCCATAGTCCTCTAGCAGAATCACACTGCTCCTCCAACATTGCATGGATTTGGCCTCCACTGTGAAACCTGGTACACTTTAGAAACATTACGGGTAGGACTTACACACAGATAACAGTCAGAAAATATAACACCGCCCCCCAAATACACGCGTTGACTGATCAGCCTTCCCTCCCTTTTCACAGAGAAAGAGTGCTGAAGACAGGGCCCTGTCCAGCTTTGAGTCTGTGTCACTAGACGTGGAGTGTGTGGGAGTTAGCCTGGACAGTGCTGGCACACTAAAACTGCTTCACCTAATACACTGACAATCTCCGTTAGTACAGAGAACATCTTAAAGGGAACACATACTGATTTGATTTACAAAAATCACAGTTTTTAAAGGAATGGTTTACAATCAAGAGTACTGTAAAACATTTTCAACTAACAAACCATGTCCTAAAAATTGCCTTTCAATGTTGAAATAGAAACATAAAAATATTTTCTAACAACAATATTTAAACAAAGTATTTCTACATTCTTTGTCCTTTAGTAATGGTTTATTAAAAGATAACACAATCCTTGAAGAATACTAATAGTTTGTTATATATTTCCAGTTTCTAAAGTTTATTGTTTTTATTCTCATATCTGATTACTTTTCTCCATTTTTCAACATCTTAGTTACATTGGAGTTCATATCTTTTTTATTTTGGCACAACTAGACAATATGAAACCACTTTAGTTCTAGTGTGATAAAATATTTAATAGAAACATTTATTGTACATTTAATTATATATTACATTAATAATTTAATTTATAGAATTTAGTACTGCAATGTAAATTATAAACATGGCATAGCAAATATTTTAAAGTGCCTATTTTTCTCTTAACATTGAAATATAAATTATGAACAGGAAGTCGTTTCTTTTGAATAATGTCCTCACTGACCATATATAATAAATATTTACACATTACATTGGTTAAAGTGTTTTGAAACAATAACTACTATCAAGTTGAATTTAGAGAAACTTTATGTCTTAATATCTTTCAAACCATAGAAGCATAAAACATGAGAAACATGATAAATTCCTTCTACCTGAAACTCTGAAAGACTATGGTGAATTCCTACTAAATTTATTTTTAAACGGAAATCTGAGCCTATCAGTAATTTGAAATTTAAATACATGTACTAGCCTGGGGGAGTTGTAGCAAGGGTTGTTCCAGGCTGAGTCAGAAACATGGAAATACATTTTTAGACACCTTTGTAAGCTCTATTGAAATATAGTATCCAGAGATTGTTAAAATATAACTTAAATGCAAATATGGGACTAAGAGTCTGATACATGTAATAATAGTGCTTTAAAGGGCTATAAAGCTGTGCTTAACAGTGAATATATTTTTAAAATATTAATGCTTTATTCCTCCCACACACTTAAAAAATATTTAACCAAACTTTAAAATGTAAATCTTGATTTTATCAGCAAACGTATAATAATGCATGTGATCCATTTTTACTTATTTGAGTTGCAAACACAATTAATAAATCATCTTTGAAGTGCCCTGACCATAATCAGTATACTCTGGCCAGATTCCAAAAGCCATTAATCAAAACATGTGGCCAGGAGAGGCCGGGCTTCAGCCTGAGCAGTTAGGTAAACACGGAGGGAAACTAATAACAACGTATCTGGCGCTCAAACCACCACTGTGTTTACTTTTGCAAAGAACATAAACATTGTGATAAAATTAAAGTTGTGTAAAAGGTGAGGTTTGTTCCCATTGACCAAAGTAAGTTTACAGCAGCTGAACACTCGTTTTATGCTCCTAATTTGACACTAAAGAATTTAAAGTTCAGATATCAGAAATCTGAGAATTAGATATTGGAATCTGATGATTACATTCTCCTTTCAGATTAAACATACACAGAATTTCCAACTGTTTTGTGAGTGGAACTAGGGAAAAACAATACATTATTCAGTGCCAAGAATCAGGGTACAAATATGAAAACAGAAAAAAAACCAGAGTGACCAAATACCACATCTGAAATTGGTACACACAATCCCACTGTTCCTCTCTATATGCACTAGCTTCATGTGATATATGTAATAAATATCACTTAAATTTATATATCAAATTGAATAAACTGCTTTTAAAAAACAGCCTTCTAATATATTATTTTCGTCTGATTGCTGAATGGAAAGAAAGATTTGCTGAGTTCACACACAAAAGGGTATGGGAAACCCTCATTTCCATAAGAATTGTAAAGAAAGGGCTTACTGTAGTCTTGAAATTTTCATAAACACAATTTCACTCTCAGAAAAAGTAATTCTAGGATTTAGCCAAAGTGCTGTGGGAAACAGTATTTTAAATTCTCAGAGCATCACATTCCTAGCACTTCTCGCTGAGCGCTCTCTCCCACCCACAAGGTCCTTCTGACTCCCACGTGCATCTAGAAACGGGGGATGGAGGTACTGCACCCAGCCTGCGCTCAGAGAGCTACCACACTCGCTGTGCACAAGCGATCATTCGGTGGCGGTGTGGCTCTGAAATGTCTCCCACAGGCTCCCGCCTTGAAGGCTTTGCCCCTAACACTGCAATGCCAGGAGTAACTGGATTGTGACGGTGCCAGTCTATTGACAAGTTCACAGTCGAGTGGGGCGCAGTTGAAGGAACTGTCACTGGAGGTGCGCTTTTGAAGGGTACATCTCCCTCCCTCACCTGCTCCAGCTCGGTGTCTGTCTCATCACGGGTCGCCAGGGACAGAATCAGCCAACCACAGCCTGAAGCCCTGGGCCACGATAAACCTCTGGAAAGCTCACAGTCCGACCTCATGGGAGCTCAGGGTTACTCAGCTGCTGTTCACAAGGATGCACACAAAGAGAGACCTGATGCAGAGAGCTGAAGGGAAAACCAAAGGAACCATCAGGATGTGATTCGAGTACTTAACACAGTACCTGGGACACTGTGGTCAAATCTTATCAGTTTTCTTATTAGCTTTGAAGAAGCATAAGAGTAGCTTAAAGAAAACAGCATGGTTCTTAGAACGAGGTGATCATGGATTCAGCATGAAAAGGTCCTTTATCTCTAGGAAAGTGATCTGGCATCTCCAGGTCTGGGCTCCCTGCTTCGTGACGCGGGAACAGTTGAGCGAAATGATGCCATAAAGGGAGAGCACAATGTTTAGGGCACAGTAAGGACTAAAAGATGTTAAATATTTTCATCGTTATTCATGAAGAGACACAAAGGTCCGCTAACTATGTAAACACAAAAATCTCACCTGTGAAAATTAAAAGGCAACCGACAAGTAAGGAAAATGAAAATTTAATATTTAAGATAAAAGAAGCTCTTTTCAAGCATCAGAACTCAAGGACCTCTCCTGGGAACCAGAGCAAGTCAGAAATAGGTAATAAAGGATGAAATCTGAAAAAAATCAAGCACTATCAGAAAGACAGGAGTCTTCTTTAATGATTAAATACAAAAATTTAAACAAGGAGATATTGCTCTTTGATTAAAATGATGTAGCAATTACCATTATGAATTGGAAAACAGAAGAGCAAATGGCCAACACGGCTCATGAGAGTACAAATGGGCAAAGCTTTTCTAGAAGAATTCCAGAAAACATGACAAAGGACTAACAAGTGTTTTGCTCACACCGGCCCAGTAATTCTATGGATGGGAGTTTATCTAAGGGACCAATCAATTGTATGGGCAAATTTGCAGACTGTACACATACACCACAAATGCAGATAAAGTCTCCTGTCCAGCAGAGCATTCCTTACTAAAATTATGAAACACTTGTAATGTGGGATACTATAAATACAATATCATGATATTGAAGTACATCTATTGAAATGGAAAATGTTTACAAGATATGTTTAAGATAAACATAGCGGGTTGCATCCTACATGTCACGAGCCTATTTTCATAAATCAAGTGCAGAGGAGGAAAGGGCCGCAGAGGTACAGAATGCCCCGTGGAGGACAATGGTCTCTCAGGGTGGGTGGTATTACGAGCTTCCTACTGGATCATTCTTTTGTTACTGTGTGTTCTGATTTTTCTGGAATCAGCATTTACTGCTTTTATAATTAGGAAAATAAATTGAATTTCATTTTATTAAAAGTAAATGGATTAATAATCTTTCTCCATATTAAATTTTAATTTTTTATAATCTGTAACGGTGATGGTAGCAATTTGAGAACTGAACCAGAAGGCAAACTGATAGCTTTCTGCAAAATGGCATTAAAAGAAAAATCTTTCTAATAATGACTATTTAACTTCAAATTCCATTGGACTGCAACAGGGTTGTAGAGGAAGCGAGCTCTTTAAAGTTCTAAAGAGCTTTGCTAGCTATGTTCACGCGGGTTTAGAAGCCAGAAGAGCCTGAAATTTGTGATGGACACAGAAAGGCATGCACAGTGCAGTCCCTGCTTGGATGGTGTATGATTCTGTAGCACTGGAAGTCAAAGGACTGAGTTTCTCTAGGCCCAGGAAGACAGCACCTTATACAGATGGCAGCAGTGGCAGCTGTGTAGTCCTGGACCACACCCCACGGAGGTGAAGGAGCCCCGGGAGAGGGGCAGGGAGGAGCACTGCATCTCTTCCTGCTGCTTGGTTCACAAGGGCTGCCCTCAGACAATGTAACCTTCCAGATTCCACCACAGGGTTACCGTCCGCTATTCACCTGAAATACTGTGCGATTACTTCTAGGTCGAGTAAAGCTCTTACGCCACTAAACTCCTTTGCTATAGCTCAAGGAATTAAATCTGAAAAGCTTTAATAACATTTTTAAGGTAACTTTAAAAGAGTGTTTGAACTCTGCCCTCAGAAGACATTTACCACACAGGAGATGAATTCATGCCCCTGGGCCACCGTGTGAACTGCATGAACCTACATAATTCAATTTGAAAAAAGGCCAGATATAAAAGTATCCAGCAACAGCACAAGTATTTATTGGTACTTTGTGGCAACTACTTTAGTGGTTTTATGCCAAAGATGAGATGCTGTTGAACTGCTACTTTAGGGGTTTTTCCAGTGTGCTCTGATCACTGGAATTTGGAAGACCCTGCTACTCTAGAGAGGATCGTCAGCGGGGCAAGCAGAAAATGTCACTAAGAGGATGGCAGGAGGAGACCCAGAAGGGCCCATGGGAACACACAGTTCAGTTCATCTTAATGCCTAACATTCCATAGTTATGGTTGAAATTTTCCCATATGCTAAAAATTATTCAAAAACTTGAGTGCATACTCTGGAGAACACTGCTACCAAATCTGTTTGTCTATCTATCTAGTGGGCAGAGGCAGATTGCAAGAACGTTATCCTTATGAACATTTGAAAAATTAAAATCAAGCGAATTATGGGGCTTCTTAGCACCTTTAATATGCCAATTTCCAACTCTTTGTGGGTAAGAACATAAAGGACTATGGGAGGCACAGTGCAGAGCAACTGGGAAACACTGGGCACCATCTAGTGCATCCACAGAATGAGGTCTGCGCATGCCACGCGAAGGAACGCACTCCGAACTCGCTGTCACCCAATGTCAATAAATGTCTCCTCTTCCTTCCCACAACCTGCCCAACCCCGTGGCTGGAGGCAGGGTGCTCCCAGGCATCTACCTAGTTCTTCCCCGGCCCGGAGGAGCTCCTTGCCAGCTCTGATGATGGCCATGCATGGGATGTTTCTCCCTCTGACTTCCCAGCTCGGGCTCCAGAGTGACCCTCATTTGGCTGCCATTTGAATCACTTGGCTCTCTTCACGGCCAGCTGTGTGGGTCTGAAGTCCTGATTCTGAGACAAAAGTGCTCATTTATGAATCTCAGTGAGGAGTAAACTAAGCCTTTGATCATAGGGTCGCCCCAGCCCCTCTAAGAACCAGCTTGCCTTTGAGAAAGAGAACCTACAGAAATAAGAGACCAAACACTTAGAAAAAGGAAGAGCAGAGTATACAGGGGGAGAAAAGTGGGCCACAAACAGTTACGAGTGTCAAGCATTAAGACATCACTTACACCATGTAATACGAGCATTTTGTTAGCTGGTTGATTCTCTATCACCTGCTAATTTCTATCTGACTGGAAAGCTGACTCATTTTAACTCCGCGGAAAATGAATGGATTCATCAATTTCTTTGAAATAATCCAGCAAATATTGACCACAAGTAAATTCAAGAACACAGAAACAGAATTGTACTAGTAAACTTTACTTCCTGGTAGAGAGTTGGACCTATTTGTATTAGCTTCTGTAAGATGTTAGTAGAAATAACAAAAGATCTTATATTTAAAAGATGTAAATGAAGAATCTTCCTTGGCTATATACTGTGTGATAAAACATGACATCATTCACAGTTCAAGCTAGGTGTCAAACAAAGCCCAACCATAACCCTATTTTATTTAGATGCACATTGGGTCATTTTTATTTTTTGTGCATGATATATTTTTAAAGAAAGTAATTTTACAATGGCCTTTTTTGTGCCCAGCCATTTCACCTGATATTACCAAAGTATAAAAATATAAAAGACATCTTGCAATTTCTAGAGTCTTTGCCAGTTGTTCATTTTGTTTAATAGTCAGAAGAATTTAGAGGACATACTGAGCAACGCTCCCAGCGCTAGTTTGAAGCACGACAGTAAATAGAAAAGAACGCAGAGCACATGGTCGGTCACACTGAGTCCTACCACCACCTGATGGACAGGGTGACTGCTCCTTAGGTACAGTCATACCAAGTGGATTAGTCACACCACATTTTTTAAATGAATATTTATCAATATATACCAGAGTCAAGGATTTCAGAGCCTTCCTGAAAGTGGGAAATCATCAACAATCTAAACAGATTTCTGGGGGAAAAAAGCAAGCATTTATATCTATCAGAGAAAGGCCAAAAGCCACACAATTCAGCTCCTCCAGACCAGTACCTCTGCCCACTTGAGCTATCATCCCTGCGGGCGCTCTATATAACCTACCATATGTTTTCAATTTGCTGTTTTCCTGTGTTTGAGAAGAATGAAAGTTTTATTATTGCGAACCCAAAATTGTACAACATTGAGTGCTTTCAAAGTAGAGTTTAAAAGAAAAACCAAGGGGAAAAAAAAACCCAAAGTACAATAACTCACTTTAGATACTAATTTAAAATCAATAGTCTAAGAAGTACAACAAAGAGCAAACTATTAGTTTTCAACTTTATCTGATTATTTGATAAATCTTAACAAGCATCAACAAGCAGCACTGAAGGGTGGGAAAAAGAGAAGAAAGGTTCCCTGCACAGTGAGAAGCAGGAGCAGGGTCTCCGCCAGTAGGAAGGGCCGTTCGGGTGCAGCCCCACCCCACTGGCGTCTCAAGCCCTCTCTTCCCTCTCCCTCTGCGCTCCTCACACCCACACCTCCCAGGTGGGCACTGCCTATGCCACTGTTTTACTCCTTTTATCCTTCAGTGGGGAGACCAAGTGACAATTCCAGTCATGTCCTCTGTGCTAGGGTTCCACTAAATCCTCACTTCCTGCAAAAGTTTGCCGTGACCTATCTCCGGGATGCTGTCCTTAGCAGCTGTCTCCATTCCCATAGACCGGCTGCCTGGGGCTGGGACGAGCAATGCTTTGCTCGGCAAAGGGAGCAGGGCCCAGTCAGGCTCCTCATCCGCAAGCAAGGACAGCGCATCCAAGCACCGAGGTCAGCACGGCTCCTGGGCCACCCTCCAGGGAGCGCAGACTTCCGTGGCCCTTGGAGGAGCAGAGCAGAAACAACAGTCTTGGAAGGGACTGCCAGAGACGTCCGAAGTCCTGCATGGCACCAGGATGGAAGAGAAGGAATGAAGTCAGGGTTCCCGGATGACACACAAGGGCTCAAAAGATTTGGTGATCTGAACCATAAAATGAAAAGCTTCCTCATTGCTAAGGAGTAAACAAAACTGTATACTACATTCACGTTTAGTTCACCTTTTTTATTTGAACATGGCCAAAATGAAGATTGAATGTGGTAGGGTTTCTGTGTTCACACACATATGGTCTGAAGTATTTAGAATGTTGGAAGCTCTAGATGGTGGTCCTTTAAGAGTCACTTGTATTCAGTGTCCTTTGAATGTATTCTGAAGCAGTATTAACAAGCTTTATAGAGGCAGGCAATACCATCTTCAGCATAGTAAGTTAAAGAGGCACCACACACCTCAAGAGTTTCCTAAGATGAAGTGACTGGTAAATGCCAAGCTGACTGTTTACTTTTGTATGATAATGAAATAATAAATGGTAAGTGATTAAACTGGTTTCATGGGTGCATTTTGCTAGGTCGAAAGACATCACCAATGTAAAGGAGGATATCTTACTGTCTTTTTATGAACAACTGAATATCTATTAAAAATTACTGCCTAGCTATGCGACCTTAGGTAAATCATTTAATCTCTGCACACAATATAGTTTTTAACATCTTAAAACATTACTATCCCATAAAACAAGTAGCCTCCACTTAACACATTATCATTACTTTTTAGAGTTAACTTAGAAATTTAGACAATTGCATCTATGTTGGGTTACAAATTATTGTTAATACATCAGAAGTAGAATTTTTTGGAACTTGTAAAAACCCACTAGAATACTCAAAGTGGACTATTACAAATGCATTTTAGCTTATTCATTTTTGTTGATATTTTCTTCTATGGTTGAAGAACAATTACTTCCTCATAAGGATGAAATTTTGTTTTATAGGTCAGACTATCAAGTGATAGAACTTGGAAATCTGTTGAGAAATTATCCACATGATAGTTTTCTAGTTTATTTAGAACATAAGTCATGCACTAGATTTTCAGTAATCATGTTGCTATCCACCACTAAATTGTGTTTTAAAGCCCAGACACTTTGAAAGGTCACTGCATTTTACCTGAACATTACATTAGTTTGGAGGGAAAACCTATATTTGTTGTTGTTATTACCAAGGAAACATGCAGAAAAGAGCTAAGAATATGTCAGAATGAAGAAACTGGACAGACATGAGGCATCATTATGCTACATCGTTCTTTTGCTTACATTTAATTCCCGTAATTTTAGACATAATTATTACCAAAAAACCAACACAGAGGGATAGAATTCACTTCTCCATTTTTCATATAATACAGACATACCTCAACAGTATTTTTTAAATTTTGGTTTAATATTTTCATACTAGCTTTGAAATACATTTTCTTGTGAAAACTGGTTTGTATGTTGCAGTATTCGGCACTTTTACTGATATGAATAGCCCTAAATTCATTCCTGCTTACGAAAGTATAATGAAAACTCTGGGATAGAATTCCAGGGACTCTGGCTCACAACCTGACAGATGCTAACGTCCCTCACCAAGCTCTTACAATCACACAATTACAAATATGTGCCTCTACCTTTCCCCAGATTACAGGCCATCTTCAGGAAAATGCCCAGGCACAAACTTGGGAATAGAATATTTGCCATGTTGCTCTGGGAAAATAACTCTATCTTTATAAACCCTGGTTGCTTCATATCTGCAAGAAGGGTGAATACTCACTTTGAAAGGTTTATGCAACATTTACATAAGATGATAGATAGAGCATTTATTACAATTCTGATTTCTCTTTGTATCTTTCTCTACTTCTATACCATGTTAAAACCAAGGACATGGCAACAATTAAGCATTCAACTAAATTTAAAAGTTAAAATTGGGCTAGGGACTCAGTTCAGGAGTAGAACACCTGCCTATCATGAACAAAGCCCTTAGTTTGATCCCAAGCATTGCAATAAATAAATACATTTTAAAATACTATACTTTTGTTTCACATCATAATGTGGAGTGTCTTTATGAATACAAAGTAACCTATGGTACAGTATTTTAAAAATACTAAAATTTTACGTAACAAAAATCTATAAGTGCATTCATTTAAATGACGAATAATTTTCTCACGTTTATTTTGTATTTTTAATTGCATGATGAATTTTAGTTGATAAGGGCTAATAAATGGGTAGCTAGTTTACTTCTTATATGTAAATCATTTATTTCACGTTCATATTTTGAAAATGGTGCACAGGTAAAGGCGTAACAACTCTAAAGATCATCTAGCTCAATCCTTTCATTTGTAGGTGAGGAAAATAAGGCCTGGGAATAAACCAGATGATTTCCTTAGAGCTCTGTACAAAAATAAATAAATAAATAAACAAACAAACAAACAAACAAACACAAATGAGACATATGTGATCAGTTCATTCCCCAGGTTGGTTTTTTTACCCTTGAGATGCGAATTAGACGGAGGCTCAGTAGAGAGGATGTTGGAGGCCACGTCCGGAGGAACCAGAGGCCCTGCCAGGAACCAGAGGCAGGAGCCAGAGGCAGGGACCAGAGGCAGGGCCCAGAGGCAGGGACGCACCAGGCCTGTGCAGTGGGAGATGTGAGGCTTAGAGGGCTGGGACAATGCCCTTCCGTCCTAAGTACAAAGTCAACCACACCTGCCTGTGCTCGGGAAGTCACAGCTGGAGCTCATTCTGGTGAATAAAGGCAAATCATCAATGAGATAAGAGTGTGCAGGCAGGTAGGGTAATAGGTCCTGATTTTAATTTAAAACACTAAGGCTAAACATTATCTGAGGATGTCTTATATTTGTGAAATTAAGGGGGTTTGTGATGTAGACACTTTTAATTTTTTTCTAGAATATAAATGGAAAAGTAGAACTAGTATTACTAGTAGAACTAGTATTTTAAATTTTCAGAAGACATAAAATTTCAGTCCACTGTATTCAAAGTGGAACTAATACTGAAATGTAAGAAATAAGATTAAGAATAAAATATGTAAGCATTGTGCCTCACTTAGGCCAAAAGAAGTAGAATTATAAAGCAGGCTATCAACCATTCAGCAACGGACTGATATATGCTAAATTTTCTTTACTATTCAAAACTATCCGTGACATCTGATGCATGTTTCTCATTTCTGTTGAGAGAGAGTTTTGCCAATATTACTTCAATGACACAATTAACGAGTAATTTAAAAAGCTCGAGTGGCTTAACTTTCAAGGTGAGAGTACATAAGATACGCCCTGAGATAATCATTTAAAACTGGGAGAAAAGGAACACAATACTAATGATACAGATGTCTGTAGAAGCAAACACATTGCCTTCATCAAACAGTTAGATTGAAATCTGCATGAAGACCGGGACTATGTCTGAGTTCCACTCCTCCAAATCCAGCCTGGCTCATAACCGAACCTCAGGACGAGCACTGTGCCAGTGACAAAAGGAAGCATGGGGTGCTCTGAACAGTTTAAATCATGGTGATGCTCATCCTTCCCATAATAATCTCTAGAAACAGTGTAGCTCTTCCAATGTTTGTAAACCAGAAATAGTTTTGACTCAGTATGTGAAGGAGACCAAACTAGGCACTGAGCTCTATGACCTCCAGATGATAAACCAAACCAGCAAGAGCTTGGTGCACACCTCGTCTCTGGGTAGACCCTCAAGCCATGCACCAGTATGTTACCTATAACGGTCACCGTGAAGTACCCAGACAGCATTTTATGAAGGACAGATAGGCAGGCTGATTGTGTTCATAAAATGCTAATGCTAAACAAACACAACCTCACAACTAGCTACTCCGCGCTTATCTTCATGTCAGAAACTGTAAAACCCCTCCTTCGGCTTCAGCCTCCAGAGGTGTGGAGCTGGACCCAGCCTTTGCTCCCTTGCATTCTAAATGTTTTTCTCCCAGAAACTTCTACGTTTTTACAAACTCTTAAGGTACTCAAAGAGTTTAAAAGTCTACAGTTTTGTTTATCTGTAGTATGTTTTCCATGTTCGAAATTAAAACAAAAAATATTTATTTACAGTAACACAAATCCTTTGTTATTTGATAATATGAATAACATATTCTCATGAAATATTATATTTTCCAAACAAAAAAATTTTGAGAACATTGTTTCAAGCTTTTGTAAATCCATTTGATGGCAGGCTTAATGAAAAACAGTTGGGTTTTCATTAGCTTCTGCATTCAATTAGCTGAGACATGTTATTTTCATTGAATGACATTTAGAAAATCTAGCCTCATGCAGGTACAGGATTGAAGAAGGGAATCCCCAAAGGGTCTTGAGAACCCCGAGTGGTCCTCATCCCCCACTCTGAAACCTCCTGGACTGTGATAATATCATCAGCCTCATGGTCGGTATTCAGTAAATCCTTGCTACATTAATGAAAATTTCATACATGATATGAACACTCACTTTGGATTTAACTGACAATATTATTTGTAAGTATTCATTGGTTTTACCATAATGAAATGTTGATTATTGGAATTGTCAATTCATTACAAATAAATTAGAAAGTAGATTGATAGAAGGTAGTCTGAACCAGAGTGAAAAACAGAAAAATATAATATATGCCAAAAGTTAATAGAAATAAATGGATGACTAGAAAGAGACGTTTTACTTAAAAATACATATAATCAAATCAAGTGGCTTATTTGAATGCTATATGGATCTCTTTTAAGCAGTAAATTAGATTGAAACACTTTACTGAACACAAGATGCATTATAATATTTTCAGTACCACACATGCCATTTCTTATTAATTTGTAAAAACCAAAGAAAAAGTTTGCTTATGTTTTTGGCATTTCTGCATTAAATATTAATAGTAGTTTGCCAGATGCAAGAGAACGTATATTGATTCAAACATTTTATAATTTCCAAAATTACAATTTTTGGTTTTAAAAAGAAAACTGAATTCAGAAATAATAATATAACTTTAAGCATTACATTGATTTTTAAAATGGCCTCTCACGCACTTCTGGAAAGAAGAAAGAACAAAGCGACTTACGTTTTCTTCTCCGGAAGCGGACTCCCCCGAGGGGCCACTTTGGCTTCGGTCCCCAGACCCTTGGGCATCCGCTGCCTCCTCTTTCTACTCGGTGCGATGTCTGTGACATCAGGGCTGGAGATAATTGAGTCTTCTTTGCTTAAAGAGGCTGAAACGAGAGGAAGTAAGGATGTGACCCCAGAAACTTGTGCGGTGCCTGCTGCTCCGCACAGGGACGAGGCGACCTCATCGCGGGCGGGAAGACTGTTCTCCCGGTCCCTGCGCAGCTTTGCAGTGCGGCAGGCAGAGGTGTGCGACGGTTTGGGGCAGCAGAAACCACTACGGGGAGGACACCAGTCAGGCTGGTACTAATCGGCATTATCAGGGGCAAGGAAACTTCGGTTAGAAACTCAGAGATAAGTTTCCAACCAAATGTGTGTGCAGGACAGAGAGCTCGGGACCTGTTCAGCCCTGCACCCACTTACTAACAAATATGTGGTTAGCGATTCTGCGTGGCACGATTTAGTCTGAGAATCCAGATTCGAAGGGACAATGTGAAGTGTGTCATAGTCCAACACTTCAAACCTGAGGGTGACTGTCACAGATCCCCTGAACAGGCTGAAGGGACGCCCATGGAGCCCCGCAGGCATCGGGGCCCATCTCCCCCGCCAACCACGGGGTGTGGCTCGAAGACCGAGGTGAGGACCAAGAGCTCCGCGACCGCCTACACGGGAGAGTGCTTCGGACTTGCCCTTCCCATCTTCAGGCACATGCGTTTTGGTCTGTTTTCCTACTTTAAATATTCTAAAACAAGGAGACGCACCTTTTCCGAATGGGAATGGGACGGACAGATGGAAAGTAACGTAAAGAAACTTGGCTGTGTTATACACTTGTACCAACTCCTCACGATGCATGCAATCACCATGTACTGCAAACATGTACTGATAAAAATAAAACGAATCTTCAACATTTCTCTATCTTTATAAAAGAGGAAATGATATCTAGGTGTGGTGGTGCACAACTGGGATCCCAGCACTCAGGAGGCTGAGGCAGAAGGATCACCATGAGCTCGAGGCCAGCCTGGGCTACAAAGTGAGCTTAAGGCCAGTCTGAGGTACACAGCGAGACCTTGTCTCAAAATATAAAAAAATTTTAAAAGGCAAATACTCTGTCCTGTCCTTTTCTCTCTATCCTACAATGCCAGAAGCCAGGAAAAAGAGGCACTAAATGACTGGACCCTAACTCTTAAGTTATTCATCTGAAATATTTCTCAAATTTCAACCCACCCTGACTCTGCCCTTCAGCTGTAATAATGTGTGGTCCTCACATTGCCTCTGGTCCTGACTCTGGATACTGGACTTCTAATGTGACAGTGGTCGCTTGAGCAGTGACTGTGCAGTGGAACTGAACAGTGATCTCCAAACAAGTAAACTGTTCCACGTACAAGAAAACATCACTGAATTGCAGTGATAGGAAGTCAAGTACAGGAACTTCCAAAATGTCTCTACCATCTGTGACCCTGCACATGGTCAGCCTCCACATGCATGGGTTCTACATCCATGGATTCAATCAAACTGGGATAGAAAATATGCAAAACAAAAGTTGTCAGTAGGGGACACACAGACATGTTTCTTGTCATTCTTTCCTACGCAATACACAGCCACCAAAACAGCATTTACGTTGTATTAGGTATTACGATGACCTGGATGTGGAAGGATGTAGGCTCCGCTTTATAATGACCTCAGTATCTAAGAATCTGGGGATCCACAGGAGTCCTGGAAGCAGTCGCTGTGGACAGGGCGTATCTCTATGTGCAACAATTCAAAGTTTCAATTTCACGCCACGCATCTCCTTTTTAAAGAAAAATCATCCATTTGTATCAGGCTCAGCAAGCTACACTTAATTGGTTCAGAGGTGAGGAAGAACTTGAAGAGCCCTGGGAAACGGTAGTTAACATTCAGAGAGCACTAAGGGGGTGCATGGCCTTGCCAGAGCGGGGTTTGTGAGAGGAGGACGCAGGAGAGACAGGACAGACAGCAGGGGTGAGAGGGAGATAGGAGAAAGGAGTACGTTCCAGAAACTTACAACACTCAAGCCAGGGAAAAGGGTATGGATTTGGTATTGGCAGGAGAGGATTTTTCCACTTCCAGAACTTTCCGTTTTTAATACGATCATTAGTTTCTTTGTTACGACAATGTGCCTTTCACAATTTCTGGGAAATTTTTTTTTTAAATGAAAACAAAAGAAAAGGGTAAAAGTATTGCCAATTAAGCCACCGCAGCTGAAATGGTGCTTGGCACAGCTGTGGGATGCATTTCAAGTTGTCATTAGGTTCAGTGGATCTAGAAAATGGGAGTCTTCACACAAGCCATGCTTTGTGAAGGGTGGCTTCAGGGAAAGCCACACTGTCTGACAGGAGCTGCAGGACGTTGGCAGAGGAGCTCAGACACGAGGAGGGAGCTGCCTCCCTGGGTGTGTGCGGTGTCAAAATGAAATGACACCGGTGCCTACGCTGCCAAGAATGGGAGAGCCTGCAGTTAACTACCTGGTAAACTCCCGTCCCTGGCCAATGGCCTCTTAAATCCAGTATTTTTAAAAATCCTTTTTGCAGGTTTGTAATTTGTTTTGTCAGGCTCTCATTATATCACATTTGTGGATTTTTTTCTTCTTTGATACATATCTGTGCAGAGTCTATAATCTAATAAATACCGGAATCACTCCTACCTACTCAGTACACACACACACGGTGCTGGAGTGTGTTATACCTGACAGCAGCAAAGTAGTCTTAGGTTATATTACAGAATGAAGGCTCTGATATTACAGAACGAAGGTCCCTTCAGCATGAGAAATAAACGTGTGCCGTTGCAAATGTGGGGACCAAAACAAAAGTGAAAACAAAACTGTGAGTGGTTCCTCAAACCCTCCTATGATGTGAGCTTCACTGCTTCTGCAAATGCACTGGACACAGGTCTTCTGGAGCAGCCTACACACCCCTCCCAGGGACCCCTGGGTCCCCCATTCACACGCCCTCTGCTCCTGTCATGGCCCATCTGTGTTCACCTCAGGCAGAGTTCGGTCACCCTGAGGACGCAGCCCCAACCCATAACAATCTTCCTCTTTTCTGAAGAATTTAAGCATTTAAATCATTCACTTTTTAGGTTGTATCGCATATTTTATTCTCTTTTATCTTGCTTTTTCAGTTACAGTGTGAACAACCTGCTGTAAGAATCCATACCCGCACCCTACACTCTGCTATCCTGCTATGTCACTCAGTTGTTTCTTTTTTGTTTTCGATATATAACGGCTGCGCCTGTGTGGGGAACTCGGTATACATCTCCATACCCATCCATATGTACATGTATGTGCATAGGTACACATGTCATATAGTTTGATCATTTTCACTCCCTTCCCTCACCCACTATATCCCTCCACCTCTTCCCTGATTCCCTTTCCCATATCCAAATATCCTGCCTTCTCGTTTCCTGTTATCTCTCCTTTATTTTATTCTTTACTTATACATTGTGTTTCCCAGATAAGAGAAACCAAGCAATATTTAATTTTCTATGTCTGATTTCATTTAACATTATGGTTTTCCTGCAAATAACATGAATTCATTCTTTACAGCTGAATACATACAGCAACATGTATCTTCTTTACCGATTCATCTGTTGATGGGCATCCAGGGTGTTCCAGAGCTTAGCCATTGCATTATTATTATAGCGTGATGATTTTAGCTCTTTTGAGAATATACTTAGAAGAGGCGTAGCTGGAACAACACTAGCCTCCATGTTTAGTCTGCTGAGGCATCTACATATGGAATTCCGCAGAGGTTGTGCAAGTAGAGCTTTCCTCCCTCACCGCCTCACTGGCGTGGGCTGCTTTTTGTGTTCTCAATGATGGACATTCTGATTGCAATAAGATGGAATTGCACAGTTGTTTTGCTTTGTGTTTCCCTAATGACTAAGCATGTGGGACATTGTTTTCATATCCTTACTGTTCGTTGTACTTTTTGTTGTTCCGGAGATCGAACTCATGACCTGGCGCTTGCCAGGCAGGCACTTGTGCCTCTGAGCTAAACCCTTGGCCCTGTCCATTGTACTTCTCTAGGGAAGTGTCTACTCAGTTCATTGGCCCCTTTTCATTTTTTCTTTTTCTTTTTTTATTTTTTATTTTCCATTGGCCCCTTTTCTGATTGGGCTATTTGTTTGGAGGTATTCACACTTTGAATTTTTTATATTTTCTGGAAGTTAGTTCTCTATCAGAAGCAATTGGTAGGTTGTCTCTTCATTCTGCTGTTTCCTTTGCTGTGCAGAACCTTTTTAACTTGATGTGACCCCGAATTTGTTCATTCTTGGTGTTACTTCTTACACTACTGGAGTTCTTCTCAGCAAGCCCTTTCCTGTGCCCATGGATTTAAGCGTTTGCCCTGTTATCTGCCAGCACCTTCCCTGTTTGTGTTTTTATATCTGGGTCTTTCATCTGTTTTGCCTCTCTTTTAGTACAGACAGACAGGGATACAGTTCCATTCTTTGGCACAGGAAAAACACGTTTTCCTACTGCCACTGGTTAAGCAGACATTTGTCCCTCAGGGTATGATTTTGGCCTCTTTGTCAAGGATCAGATAACTAAAGGTGTTGTGAGGTTGTTGGTTATTTTGAAAATGGAAACCTTATTTTCAAAACTTAGTCTTGAATTTTATTTAAAATTAAAACTCACTTATGGTCCTCCAGAAAAGATGCGGGGGGAAGCGGAGGGGAGTACACAGGCCAGGCCTTCATTTCTGCCGTTTTCCTCAAGTGCACTATAGAAGCTCTGAACTCCTCAGTCGAGAGGAGGGCTACTGACCACAATTTCCGAGATAATGAGATAAAATTAATCAGCTGTAAATCAATTATAAATCGGTTTACACCTTACAAACTGGTAAATCAAAAAGTTGCAGGTATATTTAGTATCATTACAGAATAACTAACAAAATGTGTGTGGTCTTATAAATGACCCAACTGAGATCATTTTGATAAATGTGAAGAACATGTAGAGCATCTGTTCTAGATGGTTTCACAAATATAAAAATAATAGAAGCAAAAATACATGAATTAGTGACTTTCCAAATTCAGAATAACTTAATAGCAACAGAAGCACCCCGTCTGCTAGGGATATGAAGTACACAGTCTTCTAAGACAGTTTTGGGCTGTTTTACTCATTAATTCATTTTGAAAGTGTTTATTAAGTTTTTTTAATGATTAAGACATTGTGCTTTATTGCAAAAGGTATAAAATAGTAAAAGGAAGAAACCAAAATTTAAACCTTAAATATAATCCTAATTAAAACTGAAACTTCAAAACATATGTTCTTTCCATATATAAAACAACAACAATAACAAAAACAGAAAATAAAAAAACAAAACAAAACAAAACTCAAGCCAGTGTGCCACACTGCCTCCTGCCTCTGCAGCGGGTCTCTCAGACACGAATGCAGACCATCAGGAGGTAAAGTGGGCCGGCCAGACTTCAAAAGCACTGTGTGAAGTAACTTATCTGGAAGTGGTAAATTTCTAATCTGACCAAACAAGCAAACATTATTTTCCCTCACCATCCATCAAACAGCCTTTTTTCAAAGCATTATCCAGTTTCCACAATCTAATCTGAGTAACTGAAGTCCACATTACACAAAAGATCAATGGTTTAACCCTATTAATCTGAGATCACTAAACAGACTGATAATTAACATACCACTGTGTGTGTGTGTGTGTGTGTGTGTGTGTGTGTATTCATATATACACCCTTTTCCAAAAGTCAGGCTTCTCTGTTAGCCAGCAGAGCTGGAAATCTGTTAACAACAAATATCTACTAAAACTGGAAATCCAAAATTCTCAATGTCAGAGACAGGGAGGGCCACTAAACACAAAGTACAGACTCCAGAAGTATCCATAGCATGAAGGAAAAATAAGAAGAGGAGGAAGAAGAGGAGGAGGAGCAGGGGAAGACAAAGGGAGAAGGGGAAAAGAAGAGAATACCTTGGTTATATTAAGTGTGTTCCACATCTAAGGAACAACCCAAAGTTTAATTTTTAAAAAAATGTTTTTAAAATTTTACCACCATAGGAACTGAGTTCTTCAGCCCTTGAGGATTCATTCATTCCTTCACTCATTCAATAGATGTTTAGCAGGTGTTCTGTTTGTCAGGTGCTGTCAAGAGGACAGCTTGTGATTAAGAGGGACGAAGAATGTAACTAGTCACAAGAAAACCATAATGCATACAGAAATTATAAATGAATAATTTAAAAGTGTTAAGGAAGACACAGTTTTCCAAACTTTCATCATTCTTTTCTGAAATAATCAACCAAAGCTCCAATCTTCTTATCTTGTCAAATGCCTATCATAACTTGACTTCTTATACTGTTTTTCTCCATATGTAGATACTTGGAGCATAAATACCATTATCAGATGACTTCGAGATAGATTTCCCAAGAGAAAATTAAAAGGGTAGCTTTCTCGAAGGAAGCTGATTTAAGAAAAGACACCACTTTAAAATTAGCTCTTGAGAATGTTTCCGAGTGACCCGGAACAACACATTTGTATTGAAACTGTACCATATTCTATGCCCTTCTGCATAATCCTCAATCTCATGTCTTTTTTTTTTAATTTTTTTTTTATACCAAGGATCAAACTCATGACCTTGTGCTTGCTAGGCAAGCACTTATACCACTGAGCTAAATCCCCAGCCCAATCTCATGTCTTTTGTAGATCTCATCACACTAGCAACAATTCATCTAATATTTACAAGCTCCATAAAGGCTGGGCTGAATGTTCCATTCACCGCTGTATCAGTACAAGGAATGGCACAGTAATTCTTCCATAAATATCTACTGTCGGCTGCTATACTCTATGAAATGCAAATAGATGTAATAAAAAATAACTTCTTAAAGTTATTTTTATCTATGGGGAATACTACACTATTGATTATATCTGCCTCTGTCAGTCAAGGAAACATCTAGAAAATAAATCTATTACTAGGAGAGAGTAGTTTATGAAAGAGCAATACTAAGCTTTCAATTTATATCATTTTGTAGTTAAACATAACAAGCTTTGGAAAGTACTTTTAATGATTCAGAGGTTCTCAGAACACAAAACTACAATTTCTTAGCTTTCAACAGCTACCTGTGTCATGAATGTTCTGGAGATGCTTAAAGCTTTCACTGTTGCACGTGAGGCAGGAATGGACTTCGACCAACCTATGACATCAGCTAGTGCTTTGTACATGGAGATTTCTAAGGATTTTTGAAATTCTTTTGTTTCTTATTTTAATGAGCTTTGAATAAATTATAAGCTTTACTTTTTAATAAACCATAGAGAAGATTTCATGGAGAGAAATAAACCAAATGAACATCTCCTTTGAGAATGGGAATAAGAAATCTTTCAGTTTATTTTTCTTCAAATATTATATTACCAGCGTATTTTCTGCATTGCCCCTGGGTAACTGGTTACAACTGGGACAAGGTAACTAGTTGATCTAGAAAGCCAAAATCAGAAGAATCTAAAGGAAGTGGCAAAAGTGAAGGCCACCTGATTTCCTGCTGAAATGGGAGAATGGGACATGGGTTGCAAACTCTCTTTTGTCATTAACGAGAGCAGGAAGAGGGATTTGACAGAGTTTGTGTGACAATACCTGTTTCGTTTCGCTCCTGTATACTTAAACTCAGATAAGTTTGGATTAATTTCGATACATTAAGAAAAGTTGTCTATCTGTAATATTTAAACTTTGCTTTCTGCAAGCAGGTTAATGCCTTTGTTATATAAATTTGGCAGTCGTTCATTGAAGAGGCAAATACAAGGCTAAACTTCAGAGGAATTCACTGAAAAGTGGAATGATTTTTGAAAAGATTACCAGTTTGCCATGTGAGGCATGTCCCAGTTAGCTTTCAAATGATTAAGCGATTAAGTCAATATTTTCACTTAGAAGGATGGAGAAAAAGTTCTCCACCAAGTGGTGGAATAACTTGGATGATATATTATCACGTCTTGGCCTTTAGGCCAACATCAAATGAAGTAAGGTGATATTTACACTGAATTAATACAATATGTTAGAAGGATTCCAGACTTAGGTCGGCCATTCACTGCCTAAATGAGTCTGAGCAGGTCACTTAACAATTGTGCGTATTTTTTTGTTAAACTAAGTGTGGAGAGGTTAGTCCAAATAGTTAATTCTGGTACCATTAAATAAAGAAATAAATAAAATAAAATTCCTTGATGCTTCCAGGTCATCTTGAAATAATTTTACTAGAATTAGGTGATAAGTCTTGTCCAAATTAGGAAAATTTACACTAGAATATTCCTTTTCAAATATCAAAATGTTCTTTATGTAATACTACTATTACTTATGAACTTTCATTTTTCCAATGAAAGCCTTGCATAGTTTTTATTTTTAAAATAAGTAATGTGTATATCCTTTTGTAACTAATACTCACAATTAGACAAAAGCAAAAGTTATTTTAAGGACCAATGTGGCAAGAAGAACATGTGGGAAATTTATTACAGCTTATTATGAATATGTGTATGAATATTTGCAAAGACTGTTTGAAATGTGTTAACTCCTCACTTGCCTGTGTTGTCTCAGTAATGTGTGCGCTACGCAGCCTTCAGGAATAATGTTCTTGGACACACGACTTGTCAATATCCAAACTAGAGATCAATCTTGATGCCTTTCAAAATTTACAAATTTAATCACCACCACCTAAAAACTTCTTCAATCTGCTTAATCAATCTCTGTATCCCAAATACTTCCATTGTCTCTTACCAGGATTATTGCTATAGCTGAAACATAACCAGAACAGTGGTAACTCTCTCTGAAGCATGTATGCAATTTTTTCCTAAAAATCCACACCTCATCATACATTATTTCCCTTTGCCTTTAAGACAAAGAAAAAACTTCCTGAAGTACTTTAACCTGTGCTTTTCCAGATTCAGCTTACTCTACTGATGTATAATCAGTATACTGATGTATACTCTTTGATGTATAATCTTTTTCTTTATTTGTAAATTTTACTCATGTATCTGCCAAAAGATCAACAGCATTCTTCATAGAACTGGAGAAAATAATACTAAAATTCATATGGAATAAGAACACTTAGAATTACAAAAGCAACCCTGAGTAACAAAAGCATACCAATCTGTGATCTAAAGTTATATTACAAAGCCACAGTGATAAAAACAGCATGGTACCAGCACAAAAACAGATATGTAGATCAAAGGAACAAAAGAAAGAATGTAGAGACAACCCAAAGAACTTTCAGTTATTTGATCTTTGACAAAGAGACCAAAAAGACAAAGTAGAGAAAGAAGACCTCTATAATAAATGGAGCTGGGAAAACTGGACACCCACATACAGAGGGTGAATCTGGACCCATATACCTCACCATGTAATAAATCAAAATAAAAATATATCAAAAATCAAAATGTTAAAACAGAAACACTTAATCTGCTAGAAGATAAAATACATAAAAACCCTTGAAGACAAAGATGTAGGCAAGGACTTTCTGAACAGAACTTCAGTTGAACACGAATTATACCAAAAATCAACAAATGGGATCATTTCAAATGAAAAATTTTATGCATGCAAAAGAAACAGGCAACAGAGTGAACAGACAATCTAAAGAATGGGAGAAGTTTTGGTCAAGTCTTCCTCAGTAAGAGGACTAATGTCCACAATAGAAAAACAGGTCCTCCCAAACAAGAGACCCAAACACAAAATGGGCAAGTGAAATGACTAGACACTTCTCCAAAAAAGTACAAATTACCAACAAGTATGTGAAGAAATGTCAAAATTGCTGGCCATTAGAGAAATACAAATTAAAACAACACTAAGATTCCACTGCAAACCAGACTGAATGGCCGTCATCAAGAAATCAAAGAATAACAAATGCTGCTGAGGCTGTAGGGAAAAAGGAAGCCTTCTGTGTTGTTGGTCGGAATGTAAACTAGTACAACCACTATTGAAATCATATGGGAATTCCTAAAAAAAAATTTTAAAACTAATATAAAACTAGAAATCCTATTGACCCAGTTATTCTTTTTCTAGGTATCTTTCTCCAATGAGATAATATTACAATGATTCATACATACCCATGTTGATAGCAACACAATTCATAATAGCTAAATTTTGGAAGCAACTTGTATGTCCAACCAGAGATGAATGGATAAACCTAATGTGGTATCTACGCCCAATGGAGTACTAGTCTGTCACAAAGAATAAACTTGAGTCACCTGTAGGAAAATGGATGCACTTTGAGACCATAATGCTAAGGTAATAAATCAGTCACAGGAGCTTAAATATTAGAAATCCAAAATACAAAGAACAAAATAATAGATAAATAGGGCTTCCTATCTCTTTTCCAATACTCCTAAGTTCTTAGTTCTTTATGCTGATTCCTAAGTTTCTCTAACTACTATGATTCTAGTCGGGCTTGATTAAACCCACTGCTGTGTGGACAAACACCTGGTAACTGGTATGGCAAGCAGTCAGGCAAGCTGTCTTTTCCCTTCATAAAATCTGTATTTACCTATCTGTATCTACCTGATACAGCCTATCTGTATTTACCTGAGCCTATATATATATATATATCTCCAGTCTACTCTCTAGTCTCTCTCTATCATCTGTCTGTCTATCTATCTATCATCTATCCATCTATCTGTAATACCAGTCTACTGTGATTCTTAAATGAACAGGAAGTTTAAATTTCAATCTCATATGGTATTTCAATCTTGAAATTGGAAGTACAGAGATATTATAGAAGAAGTCATAATGTTATCCACATTACTACTTCTGAAATTCAAAAAATGGAGATCTTGCACAAAATGCATTTACCTTAATGTGAATTATACAACAAAATGAAAACAACTGTTGTAATAGAGGAAAGCTAGTAAATTTTTAGCACTACCATTTTGTGTAAAATTGATTAAAAAAAATAAAGTCTTTCCAGTGAAATAAAAGCTTCAATTATGCTCACATTTTTTATATTTATGTTTGCATGATAAACTGACATTTAAATGAATGGTTTATCATGTCTTTGGTACATATTTTTTGCCTAAAAATCATTGATGAATGAAAATTAAACCAAGAAAATATTGAACATTTATAAATAGAATTTGAAAGGCAGCAAAACTGTGCTAATAAAATAGACTTTAATAAAAACAATGAAATAAAGTTTGACTGATTTATTTGTTCTCAAACATGACTTCTAAAAAACTACGTCTATAATTCGCTTTATACGACCAGTACTGAATTCAAAGCCTAATGTATTAAACTGGAGTCAGCATTTAAATGTCCCTGCAGAGAATGTTCCAGTGTTGTACAAAGGAGTACGTTATTTGTAAATAATCATTACCAGATATCTTAGTCAAGTACCATAGTAACACTGGGAGGTTATCTTAACACAGCTGGGAAATACAGGAGAAAACGTCTGTATTTGTGTTACTGCTCAGACAGATTCAGATATAGATACAGAGATGGATCTACAGAAAACGCAAGTGAAAGAAACAGTGACCCTCAGGAATGAGTAATTAATAGACAATAATCCATTTATTTATAGGTCATGTGACCACTGCTGAGGGAAAGAGGGAGGGAAACTGACAAATACAGAAAACAGTGAAGAGGAACAAAAAAGCAGGAGGATAGATGGAGACAGTTTACTGTACCTTCTTGAAAATTTGCATTCTTGTCTTCTCTGACCAATGAAATGTGTTCAATTGTCTTTCATACAATTATTTCCCTATCCATAATTGTTCCTTTAGGTAAATAATTATTCATTTTAAGTACAGATAGAAGATGGTATGTTTATTGGTAATACAAACTGGCACACTTTAACATCAATGAATTTTCAGCTCCCCCCTCCAAAACCATTACATAATTATTCAAAAAGTAATTTTTAACTAATTGTATCTCATTTCCTTTATTTCTATTATGTGTTATTCCTGATTATGATAAAAGTTATATTCCTATTTTGTAGTAGCTACATATTTCTGATTTATATTTGGAGACAATGAATTAAACTATACTAACTCTAGGTACTTACACTAAATATCATAGGTCCAAAGGTCAATAAATTCCTATAACCCACTTGCTAGACTCCCTTTTACAAGTCTGTAAAGCAACACATTAATTTTAAAATCTCTTGTTTCAGTAATTATAATAAAGAAAACAGGGCACACTCATGACTTAAACCCAAAATAGTTTTTTTTTTATTAGCAAATCACCTGTTGCTTTTTCCAAACTTATTTTCATTAAATGCAGAAGAATGTTGATTTTGTTACCCGAGGACATCAAAAGCTAAGAAAATAAACTTTCTTAATAGAAACATTCTCAGAACACTCTGCTCAACACATGTGACTTTAACATGCTGTCTTTCTCAGGAGGGGGTTTTTATAGCGTGGCTTACATTAATGTTCCAGCTGATGTGATTTATCTTTTCTAGGCTGCCTGTAGATAGATGCAGGCCTAGCTGCTTTAAAACAACAGTGATGTTGCTATGAAAGATAAAGAATTTATCTCTGCAGAGACAACCTCTAAGAAATTGCTTTGAATTTTACACAGAACTCCAGTTGAAGCTATTGTCAGTCTCTCGAAAAGAAATCACAGGTCCCCACCCTGGACCCCAGAGCGGGCAGACCGAGCCCGTGAGCGCGGAAATGGAAGGGGTGAGCCCCGGAGCCAGCGTGTCTTTCAACCTCCAGGCTCCTCCTGGGCCTCCACACCGGGGGGAAGCCTGGTCCCGGCAGCACACAAAGACTGCATTCAACTGAGAAGGCAGAAACCGGAGTCGGGTGCCATTAAAACAGTCGGAATTTATGAGGCAGAGTACTAAAGAAGAGATAACTGCGCGAAAAATGAGCCCCAAGAGGGCAAATTATTGGGTAAATACGACACTGCGCATGCTCGGCGCCCACCTCCGCTAAGGCCTGGCAGAAAAGAGCCGGCTGAGGAGCCAGGAGCCCCAACCTGAATGGAAACCCAGATGTCCCTGCGTACCTGCGGGACGCGGGCGCTTCCAGCCGGCAGAGGACAGAGCGCCACCGGAAACGGAAACGCGGACCACTCCGGTGACCGCCCTGGAGGCCCAGTCCCGCCCTAACTGCACTTAGCAAGCCGAGGGGAAGGGGCCCGCTGACTCCCCGGGGCGCAAACTGCCTGTCGGACCAAAACCAAAAGCCCTCGAAGTATGAATGGCCAGGACTTAGTAATTTCCGAGTACATGAACCAGCAGGAGTGTCTGACCCAGAGAGAGGAACACACCGCTAATGCTTCGAGCGCATAAGGAGCCAGCGTCCTATTTACCGCTGTAACTAGGAAGGCGTCAGGGACAATCCTTGGAAAACTGGCAAATGGTATCTTTAAATTAGCGTTATTTTGACCTAAAGGAAGACGGGCCAGATCTAAGAGCTCCGCCTACCACACCCACCCACCACTGCCCCCTGTCCCAGGGCAGCCGCCAGTGGGCCCGGCAGCGGTGACATTCAGGCCGCCGGAGGGTCAACCGTAGCCAGCAGCAGGGGAGGCCGGTGGGGCCACAGATCCAGCGCATCTTCCTGTTTGGTCCTTTCTTCCTCTGTGCGAAAATGTGGTTTTAATTTTCCTTCCTGCCTCCTTCGGCAGGATCAATACACTCCGTCCGCAGCTCTTTCCTGCTCCACAGGGCTCTCCAGGCTGTGCAGAACACCACCCTTTTTTTTTTTTTTGCTTGTGAGAAACCCCTTGTGTCCCCTCCAGACTCTTACGTTGACTGGAGGGAAACAGGACATCAGGGCTCCAGGGGCTCATCTGGGTCGGCCCTAACCTAAGGGGACCTGAGTCCTGGCGGGAGCTCAGGGAAGGCAGGTGGAGAGGGGCGCAGCAGAAGGCTGCCTGGCCGCGCCTTGAGAGACCTCAGCCCCGGCCTTCTGCGGTGGTCGTTATGTTACTGCTTACAAGCCAGGAGACTCCTGGGTGTATTTACGTGTTTTCTGGAGCTTTCACTCAACCCCCTCGCGCCTGTAAAACTCACTTGATGGCGTCACATCCACGCCTTCGAAGGAACACAAGCGCGAAGGCAGGCGGTACAGCCACCACTGCTCCTTCCACGCTGTTATCCGGCTATGACGCATCGATCCGTAAGGATGGATTTCCAACAGCCATCAGACATCAGGAGAGCAGAGGAGGAGGAGATTAGGAGATTAGCAGGCAAAAGAGGAGGAGGGTTACCTTACCGTGGTGCACAGTAAAAGCAGCAGTGGTTATTACAGATGTCTACTGCCAGGCACATACGATTCCTGGGGGGTAGGGGGGGATCCCAGTTTTCCTGCCCTGTCCATGTAATCGCACGCGAACTAGCCTTGTGGTGGAGAATAATAGAACTTGTTTCACACTGCGGCAAGTAAAGCATACAAATACGTGTAAGGCACTTAGCCTGGCACGTAAAATCCTGTGTAAGTGCCAGCCATTATCAGGAGAGTGACTGTGGAGGGACTGTAAAAGGAGTGAAAGACAAGGACGTCAGTGGACAGCAGCACTAGTGAACGTCGAGTATGTATAAACTTGAAAATTAGGGTATAATGGAGGGTAACCGCATTAACAACTTACAAAATGTGCAGAGACAGCAAGGAAGGTTCCTCAATTATTTGTTGTGAGATAAATGAGAACTGTGCACATTTACAAGCTCACAGAATTTCATCTTTTCAGTCTCAGTAAGGGTGATCTCTGAAGAGGCACCAATGAGAAAACCACTGGAGGAGACTCAAGAGATGGAAAATGTCTGGGTAGAGATTTCCAAGATGTGGGTCATGATCCATTAGTAAATTATACAATAAAGTGAGTGAAAACCATCATTTAGAAAACATAGAGAATATCAAAATGCAGGCATGAAACAGGGTAAGTAGTGTGACACTTTTATGCACACACACAATCACTGATTGGAAGGGGAAACATATTCTTACTCTAGGTCTCAGTAAAGCTTATCTAAAACAAAAGTCCTGTTTGAAAGACAGACTTTTCTTCTGAGGCAAGAAGAAGAAAGATCAGTGTACTGAGATGTTAATCTATTTATCAGAATATATTCACTTGTATCTTATATTCATTCCAAATAAATGGGTCTATAATGTAGAGGTGCTTGGATTTTTACATAAATTACAAGCTTGCAGTGATTCAATAAATGGATTAACTTTAAAACCTTACAACCTAAGGGGTTTTTGTGTTTGCTTGGCATTACTGAATTTGAAACATCGTGAGCAGACCGCTCTTGAAGAATCCTGTGAGATGTTCACTAGCTGTTAATCCAGTGTAACAGCTGCTTTCCACATACTTAATTTGGATTATTTAGGAAACTCCCCCAAAATCTTTATTCTTCCTGACAGTGTCCTTAAGGGACAGGCCTCTGAACTCCCAGTGCAGGAGGCCCTGGACCTCTGGTGACCTTCACACAGCTGTGGCTTTGGCTCTCAGGCTAAAGGAAGGGCACAGTGACCCCTTCTGTGCTCGGCAGCTCTACTGTTCCCTCAACACTGTGTAAATCTGAGGCCCCTGGAGCACAGATCTAGTATCTAAACGCTTCGCACCACTGGTTTTTAGTGCCAGCCTTCCTGTCTAGCTGCTGGTTTAAGATAGCACACCAAGGATCAGAGCGCTTCCACCCAGAGGGGATAAATCCTTCGGGCCCTCTACGGCCTCTCCGTGGCTTGCAGTCCCTGCCTCTCACTGGCTGTCCCCGAGGAGGCTGTTTTTAGCTCAGGTTACGTTTCCCTTCTTGGATTCAGTGCCTTTTAACACCTCTCTGCCTTTAGGATCTTCCCTCTCTAGTCCACCACCCACTCTGGTCAGGTATCTTTCTAAGATGTCAGGTTGTGATCCTCTGGTCGCAAGTGCACACATGCTGGGCCTGCAGCCTGTCACTCCTTCCCACACTGCCTAAAAGGTCTTCGACGTAGTCATTTACTTAACTGACTCATTTCATACACCCCCTCATGAGTTTGCACGTTTTCTCTAGCTGGTGTTCTATGCTGCTTTCTTAACACACCCACCCCTGAGCTCCCGTTTATTCTCTCACATACAGTTCAAACTGTCTCTCCGTAAATGATTATTGGACGGTTGTTTCATCTTTACATTTTCTATACAGCATTTAAAAAATTCATGGAATAACCATTTTTTTTCAGATCTATTGAGCATCACCTATGATCAAACACTATTATTTCTGCTTGGTTTGTTTTGTTTTTTGCATTGTCATTGGTGAGATTTTCCCTCTTCCATGAGATGGAGAACTCAAGGACTGATGGACGGCGGTACCCTGCAGCCAGACCTCAGGCCCAGCACCTTCACGAAGGCAGAGTAAATAAGCCAATTCAGTGCTGACACGCTCTTTTCTTCTACTTTTCAATTGTTTCTATTTTCCTAATTAAATATTTAATTTTGTGGGAATGGAATCGTGAGGTATTTAATTTTTAATGATATAGTCTAGTATGAATAGAAATATGGCATTTTTTTTTCTAAAGACACTGGAGCCCTCTTGGGAGCTGCCTGAAAGGGAATCGTTAACACCTATTTCTAGTGTCCTAGCAATTAGCCACTGCTTAACCGAGAAGTTAACACTATATTGCCTCTTCTCTAAACTTCAAACAGTTTATATCTTAATCACCTTTACATATGCTGATACATGGCTGATTTGTCTTGTTACTAATGAACTGCAGGACCCTATTGCTAAGAGATTACTCAAGTTTTCTTTTTATGGGAAATAAATTGATTCATAAGGAAAGACTAAGCTTCCTTCACTATAAGCAACATTACCTTTGCAATTATAATTCTCTCATATGTACACATCAGTGAACTCTGTGTATGTTATTCACTAGTGTTTATTTTCTATCTCATTCTTTACTGTTGATTTTTATTTTATTTAAATTAGGTTGCAAGTGATAACATTTGTTCAGGAAAGAACATTGTGAGAATTTACTAACACCCACTGACCCATGTAAACACTAAAAGAATTATTAGAGCAGAGCAGCTTTGTCCAAATTTTGAAAATGCCCAGAAGTAGGAGGGCTCACTGTTCTTGAAGGCTGGCAGATCCTTCCCCAAATTCGAAAGCGCCCACTAAGGGCCAAGAGATCATTTTTGGAGGACCGTGACTACATTTCTTCACACATCTCTTGTCAATTTCTATTAAATTAAATTCCAGGATCATTTTTAAATTACTAGATAGCAATTTAAATTACTAGACAGAACATTAAGCAATATACTGCACTTACCAGTGGTGCTTCTTACCATTGCCAACACCACTACCACAACAATAGTAATATTAATAACAAAGCTAGCAGCAACTAGTTCTTTTTTAAGTACATAGGAGGAACCATAATATATGACTATTTATTCAGATATAATAATGGCCGATATATAATATAAAATTGTGACTATATTTAGAGAGGCTTAAATGTAAACATCTTTAAACCTACAGTCTCTGTTTCATTACTAGGAAAACTGAGGGTTAAAGAGACCTAAAAAAAAATTAGCCAAGCTATATACCTGTAGGTGAAATGCAATACCAAAGCATGGGAAAAATTTAGACCCCCCTGTCCCTAGCCCTTAATTATGCAGATAAAGTGAACCACACACTCTCTGGTGCTATGGGAGGAATGTTCTGGTCCCCGCTGGTGGAGTTCCTGACCCTTGTAAATACCTCTTTGATGACATTTCTGGATTATTCTTTCTGATAAGCAGAATCAAGTACCTCAGGGCTGTTCCATATACAGATGGAAAAAATCAAGCTGTGATTTTTAGCAGTGAGTGATTTATATAATTTCTTACAGTATTACTGGGATGACTATAATTGGAAGAAAACTCAGGAACAACTTCCGCCACACAACACTATGCAGTTACCTCCTGGCACACTGTCAGCTTTCCCCGACATGTTAGAGAATAAAATGTAAGTCTTAAATGCATTGGAAAACTAGTACTACTGTTTAGATCTAGCTTGTCTAATTTTTTTCCTTAAATTTTACAAGTGAGCCAAATGAGATGCAGCAACATTAATAAAAATTGCCTCGGTCAGAGAGCTAAAGAATTGGTAGAACTAGAACTAAATCCCTGATCAGTACAGTGAGGTATAGAGAACTGTGCTGTAACGAAGTGAGTAATTCTTACTGACAGCTAGAATTTATCTCTGTATATTACAATTCTATACTGCTAAGAAGAAAAGTCTTCCAGATAATGCCAAAGCCAAGGAAGACCTGTCTAATCTGGAGAAGAATGTGTTCCCCTTGGTAAGGGAAGGAGTCAAAAAGGCTGCAACTTAAATTCAACTAAAAGGACTCCCCAGAAGTGATGTAACTGACTACTAACAGCAACTTCCTGTACATGCCTAAGGATGAGGAAAATAGTGGAGGCTCTTATTCTGTCTCTGGATTATTCCCAGAGAAAATCAGAATCAATTGGATACTTCTGTTGGCCTATTGAACAGAGTGGCAGAGAATATATGATTTTTCAATTCAAGGATGGAAAAATAAGTAGGATTTATATTGACATGTGCCTTAAACTATAAAAATTCTTCACAGATTGATTCTGTATATCCAATAGACTTTTAAATGATGCCTCAACAACTGTTTATTTTCTGGCACAATACCTGGCAATTCAGCCTTTTGATTTCAGTATTCATTACATTATATCTGGTTAGTAACCCCATACAAAATGGTTAAGATTTGCATAGCATTGGCCCTGAAGCAAGGCCAGCAGATCGCTGTAGCTGCTGGTTTCAAACAGGAGCCTAAAGAGAATTCTTTCTGTGGTCTGTTGGCCATTTCAGAACTTTGGAAATGGAATGGTCAATTCATCAGAAAGAAATAGCAGGTGAGTATGGCGGACTTTGTGGGGCTTGCAGGGGAGGGACCCTGGTGCATCGGGACCTGCACCGTGCGGTTGACTTGGGGTGACAGGAGAACAAGGTGCTCCTTCCCTCTCTGGGGGCAGCTGTGAGTGTGACAGACTTTCGGCAGCCCGAAGGAGAGAGACCCTGGTGTGTCAGGACCTGCACTGTGCCGTTGACTCAGGGTGCCGGGAGAACAAGGAGCTCCTTCCCTCTCTGGGGAGGCGGCTGAGAGTGTGGCAGACTTTCGGCGGCCTCAAGGAGAGAGACCCTGGCGCTTGGGACCTGCACTGTGTGGTTGACTCGGGGTGCCGGGAAAACAAGGAACTCCTCCCTCTCTGGGGCGTGGATGTGAGGCGAGAGCTAAGAATTGAACATCTCATGTCGTCCTGTCCCCTGTCCTGTGTCCCTCCCCCCCTTAGCAAGTGGGAGCCAGTAAACTACACATCTTGTGAAAAGATTGATGTTATTTAGTATGAGCTCCCCATATGCAAAGATATGGACAACCATTTGGAAGAAAACATGAGACAATATGACAGATAGTAAAGATCTCAGGTTGTCTAGCTTTGAAATTTATGCTTTCTTATGTCCCATTCTGTTGTTTTGTTGTGTTTAATTTTACCCCCCTTAAAATAAAATTAAAAAAAAAATATATATATATATATATATAAAGAGAGGGGAAAAGAAAGTGCTCTAAAGTGCTCTAAAGCATGTATGTTTAAGTGTGTAAGATGACTATATTACTGTTTTTGTTAGATTGTTAAGCAGAAGTGTCAACAGTCTCACTCTTTGAATGTCTACTTTGTGTGCTTTAATTTTGTAACTTGAACAACTATTTCCAAGGATGACAGTATGTAACTTATCAAGTGGCGGATTTCTTAGTGTTTTTGTTTTTGTTTTGTTGTTGTTCTTTTATGGAAAACACTAGCTGTATGATATCCCACAAAGGACAGCATAAAATCAATATGAGCTCACTCCCCCATTACTCTTTTTGACCAGAAACTTACAAGACTCAGTGACCTTACAATTGAACAAGATTTGATTATAATAATCCTAGTCATTCTAATTTAAATACTGCTTTGAAAGCAGGGAGGGCATGGAGTTTATCCAGACAGATTTGGCAAACACTCCAAAGTATTCCATTTTCTACAGCAAAGTGGAGAATTAATTTCAAATTAAAATCCCAATGCTCTAATACCTAGGATTTTTTCAAGCACCCGAGAACTATGAACAGTCCAGGTCCTGCTCCTGGTTGTTCCGGCTTTGGGCAACAGCTCCTCCAAGACCTTCATGGGATATTCCTACAAGAATTTTTCATAGATCTTTTATGGAAGTATTAGGACAATTCAATTTGACAAAATATGTGGGTGACTCCATTTGGCACCGTGCCAATGCTGGGATAAAAAATATTTTTTATCATCTTTCTTACAGAGTTCACAATCACAGACACAGACACACAGACAACTAACTGAATGAGTGACTGCTACATATTCTAGAGTTTATCAGGAATGTAGGAAATTATTACTATAAAGTGACTTACGTGGAAAGGGTGAAGGAGTACACTACACCTGAAAATATCTTAAGGGGGCACAGCTTTGGCTTTTATAATATTCCAGGCTTTCGCTTCATGGAAAGGAAAGGATAATGAGAAATGAAAGTTTTCTTTGGGGTGGTGTCCAACCAAATAGATTTAAGTCAGGCTAACCCCGCCGCATAGGAAAGGAGTGCTTTTGTTGAGAGCGTCACTAAAAACACCTTGTTACAGGTTGTGAAGCCCAGCACCACAGGGAACTGTGACCCACGCAGACTTACCCAGTGAGGAAGCCCGGCTGTGGGGCTCACTGGCCGTTTATGAGCAATCGCAGTCAATGAATCTGAGTAAGTGGCACCCCGGCCAAAGAACAGGGCATGAATGGAGCCTTTTAGGTTAATTTGGGTAGAACACAATGTTTAAATAAGTGTTATGAAGCTTGGAGAAAAACAACTTGTATAAACCATACTTTATCCTCCTGAAGTAGGTAGGAAACTGTGCCAAATAAAAGTCATAACTGCTGGGCTTTGTTTAGTAATGTGACTTGACTAAAATAAACTCTTAGGTAGTCTTGATGCTATGCCAGATATTAATGAGAAGAGCCCAAATCTGTCAACATTTGAAGGATGGCATTTAAACAACACGGCAGGCAAAATGATTTAAAAAGAATAATCAAATTGAAATTTAATTTGTTGTGTTTCTCTCAAATATATTCCATTGTGCTACAAAAATTCATTCACCATTTAATAAACAAAATATTTTAAATAATTTAAACTTACTCTGTGCAAGATATTGAACAGGGTAACACAGCAATAATACTACATCACTCAACTACATTTTATGATGTAGAGAAGAAGAGAATGAGAAACAAAACTGGCCCTAAAAGTTCTGTCCAATGTAAAATTTTTACTTGCGCTTCAATGAATACCACTCATAAGAATAACGCTAGTCTGTGTGCCCGACAAATTTCAAATATTTTTATGTACATATGGCTTCCAGAATCCCTGCTTGACAAATGGGTGAAGCTGGTATCATTATTCTCAATAACAATAACAAAAAAAGAATAGCTATGAGCTCTCAACTCACAATCTAAATCTTTTCCATTAAACTAGGCTATAATTCCTCTCCTTACTGACATGCATTTTCATGATGCTCAAATTGAAATAAGAAAATAGTAGTAAAATGTAGTACCATCTAAAATATGTAGGTTGTTATATTTTATGTGATATTTAAACAAGAAGGTAGAACAAGGAACAAACACCTCATGCTAAAAAAGGAATTCTTTTTAGAAGAGGGTAACTGGTGGTTACCAAAGAACTGGTGGTTCAAGAGATACCAATCTCTTCCTTCTAAGAGAAAACAGAGGTTAGTTCTTGAAGATTAAATTGATTAAAATTTGATTAAAATCAAATTTGATTTTAATTTTTTGTTTCTAAATAAACATGAGGTGAAATAAGAGAAAAGTGCTGGTATCTTCATTTTATGTTCTCAAAGCAATGTATTTTTAAATTTTGAGTTATCAAGGGACCTATGTGCTAATCATACTCTTTGTAACATAAGCTATAAAAACTTGGCTTTGAGTATAAAGACTCCAACTGACAGTGTATCTGTGGAAGGCTCTCCAACTAACTATCAGAAACTGTTTTTGTCTGTTTTCTTTATCTTTGAAATAAAAAAGTATAAATAGGCTGTCAACTTAAAAATCAAAAAACAATTCATTAATTCTGATTTTCATTATAATAGAAATTACAGCAGGTATATAATGCTTTGTACAATCACTCAAGAAACCATTCATGCAAATTCTAACTCTAATGATAGAAAAATTTAATTTTATTTTGCATTGTAACAGTGCAGCATAAGATAGCAAAGAAAGTACTAATACATAATTAGTTTAAAAATCTTCAGATTTTTCACATGGAAGGACATATTAATCAGCTTTGAAATTTTCTTTTATTAAGGAAAATTACAGTTTGCCAGGAAGTAATGCTATTTTTTATTTTCTAAAAGTCCCCCAAATGATACTATTAAATTTTTATTTTAAAATGTAATATTGCCTAACTTCATAAATTCACATTTCAAATAGAATATGCTATGAGTATCACTATGAAACAGGATAATCAATAGAAACAAAAAATGAATGCACAGAGCCATTTCAGAAGGCACTATTTATTAAAGATCTAAATTAATTTCATTTAAACTAATTCTAGTGTAAGACAAATTTTAAAGTAACTTTTATCAAATAGTGTTATGCCCTTATTTAATTTTTCATTTCTCATGTTCTGTTGGAAATTAATTAACCTTCTAATAATTCAAATATTGAAACACAGAAAATGGTGGATGTTGTAATCCTAATGTAAAGAAAGCTGCATACCAATTACCATATTAATGATATGCATATTAATGGTATTCATATTAATACTGACAATAGATAAGTAAAGAAATTAGCTTAATTTTTATTAACTCAGAGTTGTCCAAATTTATTTGTCCATGAAAAATCATCTTTTGTAAAGAATATTTAAATTTTGTCTCTTAGCAATGTTAGTCTGAATGGTATGAAGATTTCTCTGGATTGAATTTATTTTCTTGACAGTATTTTCCTCAGAATCCATCCTTGTTATCAACTTGACACTACCAGAAACCACCCGTTTTCCTGTCACCCCGTCACTGCTATGAGCCTCAGCAGTCTTGGGGTGACCAAGATGATCCCAGAAGCACCACAGCACCTTGCCAGCCCCGTACCTGGGAGGACCACTGCACATGCCGATGCCTCGTCACACAAGCCAGTTCTCAATATATTTTCTAAAAGTTACTGTTCAGTTGGTGACATTGCTCCCAGGTCCCTCCTACTACATTTTTTAAAAAGTCTACATCCAACGGTAGGAAGTGGTGCTTTGTAATAAGAGATTTAAGAAGGGTGAAATCTAGTGTTTACTCTCTGGAGTTGCTTCTGCTGCTTTTAATTCCCTTGGGCAGGATGTGGTTAATATGCATTCACCCCTTCTCAAATGGAGCTGGTTCCCATTTCTCTGTACCACAAGTACTGGGTACTTTAGGTTAAAGCTCATGATACTGCCAATATTTTGCCATTATTGATACAGCACAGATAATACTGTGCTACAAATAATGTATGATTAGTAGGACCATCACTTCTAGTCACATCTTAAGGAAAAAGGGGACAGTGTAATGTTTAGCATGAAAGGGAAAACAGGCTATTACAAAAGGCTTTACAGAGAAACATGTCGCCAAACCTGGAGAAGCGAGGTTATACTTGAAACAAGCATCCTGTGATCCTGTTGGTTCTGAACACAACAGGATAATCCATTTTTCTTTTGAAGAAAGTTTACTGCCAAGGTCTACTTGTCACAAATTAAACAAAATAGTCTTTTGAAATAATATTGCAAAATCTGCACACTGATTATGAATTGAGGCTCATCAATCACTGTGCAACTTTAAAATCCTAGGTAGATTTCAAATGTTTCATCAACTGACCTTAGAATTACAATTCTTGAAAATGTTCATTCCCATTTCAAGCACTGACCCAGAGCAGAGATTTACTTCCAGCTTATTAAAACCTTATTCCAAGACAATATAAAAGAGAGTAATCCCTCAACATCCATAGAAAATTCATTCCAGGACCCCCACGGGTACCAAAGTTTTCAGATGGTAAGTGCCTTGCATATGGTCTACACAAACACTTCTCCAGGTAATTTACAATGCATAATGCAGTGTAACAATAGGCAAATAGGCAATCTATTGTTTAGGGACTAATGAAAGGTTTAAAAGCTGTTCATTAAAATAGCTATACTTTAGTACTTTTTTCCTGCAGTTGGTTGAATCTGAGGACACAGAGACTGAGTTATAAAGAGCTTCCTATCGGGAAGGCTAAGTGTCAGTTATGTGCAAATATTACATCCAGAAACATATGAGACCTGAGCGTCTACAGACGTGGTGTCCCTGCATGCTCCTGCCTCAATCCCTTACACACAGGAAGTGACAGCTGTCATAGCAGTCACTAGTCATGAGTATCATCTCGCAGGAATCACAAACTCATACACTTCTAGGAGTCTCACAAGTGACATCGATAGATACAATGAGCCACATGCAAGATGAAAGAAGTACATAGTGAAGAGGACAGAAACAAGGGGACAGAGGCCCTGTTTAAATATACTCATCAATTACCAGAAGCGCTGATGTCACTGAAGGGAAACTGGAATACATGTAGCTTAATTCATAGCAAGACTTCACAGGCTGTAATTCTTTTTAAATTTCATCCAATCTACAAGTTTAAATTACAAAAAGATGCCACTAGTGAGATACCTTACAAAGTAATATGACAAGAAGAATACTAAGTTTTCGTTTTGTTTTGTTATCCAGTAAGTGATATCTTACATCCCTTCCCGGTCTCCATACAAAATCCCGAGTGTTACCAGGATTTCCCTTGCTTAGCACTGCTGGGCTGCTTTGGCTCACACTGCACCCGTCCCCTGAGCGCCTTCCAGGGTCGCTCCCCTTCACACACCACGCCTTCAGGACCTGCCGGGCCAGCCTGCTGATACCCATCCTTCACACACCCCGGGGCTCTGAGAGTTACACTGCAGCAAGTGTCCCATCAGTGCCCTGGGCTGGCGGAGCTCCAGAACTCGTCCCTGGTAAACTTCTGATCCTAAGTGTAGCTCGTAAGCGACGTGGATGAGCTGGCACACAGGACCATGTGCTTTTTGTGGTAGAGATCCTGTCACAGCCACAAGAATCCCACATTCTCCATTTGCATAAATATTCAGCTGATTTAGACACCACCTTTCTTCCAACTCAGTAAAGGCTTGCAGCTCTATAAGGCCAATAAAAATGTTTATCTTCACTTTGCTGGGACAAACTAATAAATGATCTGGGCATTTCTAAGTTGATTTCACTGTGATGAGTTTTTTTAAAAGCTGCTACATCACTTTACATGTTTCATTACACTCCATCATACCCACACTCGGGGTCAGGCACAGGTCCTCAGAGCTGGGACCTAAGGACTGCTCACGTGAGGAGCTTCCTGAAGACTGGGGAGTACAATTTGATTTTCTGTTTCCTTTCAGCTTTAGCTACTACACTGAGAGCTATGATCCATTTGAGTTAACTTCTGTGTTTTATGTCAAGTATACATCTAAGTTAACTCTTTCTTTTTCTGTGTGGATGCTCAAATGTCCAAGTACTGATTGTGGAGAAGACCCTTTCCCCATTAAGCTGTCTGGAAACTTTGTGAGCAATCAGTTCACGGTACTCAAAAAGTTTATTTCTAGACTCTCAACTCTGTTTTACTGATATTAGCTGTTTTTAAGCTAGCACCAAACTGTGTTGATTTCTGTATTTCTATACTAACTTTCAAAATCAAGAACAGTTCTCTGATTCATTGTTTTTTAATAGTATCTGGGCTATTTTGGCTTCCTTGGATTTCTATGTGAATTTTATAGTGAGTGAGTCAATTTCTGCCAAAACAGCTGCTGTTTTGTTAGAGACTGTACTGTATCAATTTGAGTATTTAGCTTACCAACATTTAAATTTTCTAATATATGAACACAGATTTTTTACAGCTATTTTTTGTCTTCTTTTTTTAATAGTGTCTCATAGTTTTCAATATAAAGGCCGTGGATTTCTTTTGTTAAATATGTTTCTAGATTTTTAAAATCTCTTTTTGATGTTACTGTGAAGTAATTATTTTTATTTTTGAACTTTTTTCTAAGTGTACAGAAGAATTAACTTTTGTATATTCATATTGTATACTACAACCATGCCTAACTTATTATCAGTAATAGTTCATTAGTGAATGTTTTAGCATATCTTGTATAGTTTCTCTTCTTTTATAATCTAGATGGCTCTTATTTATTCACTTAACTGACTGGGTAGAATTTCTAATGCAAGGTTGAATAAAAATGATGTCAAAGGGGGAAAATTCCATATTTAAGCATTAACTTTGATGATACTTGTGGGTTTTGGCCCAAATAGCTTTATCAGTTTGAGAAGTTTTCTTACAGTGCTACTTGGTTGAGTATTTGTTATTCATGTGTGTTGGATGTTGTCAAGTGCTCTTTCAGTATTTACAGAAATGGTCATGTGGCTTTTGTACATTATTCCATTAACAAGGTAAAATAATCAATTTTCAGATGCAAACCTTCCTTTGCATTAGAAAGATAAACTTCAATTGGTTGTAATCTATAGTTTTTTTCTGTGTATTTCTGGCCTCACTTTGCTAATATTTTGCTTAGAGTTTCTGCATTCATGCTGATGACAGCTATTAGATATTAGTTTTAATTTCAGGAGATGTATGCCTATGATATCATAATATCTGCTTCATAGAAGGAGATAAAGTGTTACCTTCTCTATTTTCTGAAGAAGTTCAGAGACTTATATTAATTTATTCTTGAAAGTTAAGAAGAAAATGTAAATGAAGCCATCTGGCTGTAGGGTTTCCACTGAGGAAATATTTAATATTACTAAACCCATGCATTATTTATTAATCTATTTTAGATCAATAAATCTATTTTATTTTAGATCACTGTTGTCTTACTGTCGGTTGAACATAGACACTTCACTCCAGTACCGTTCAAGCTCTGCTTTGTCCTATTCCTGTCATACACATATAAGCCTGACATCACTGTGGTAACTATTGGATGTGTTATTAATTAAGACATTTATTGATAATCTATCTTATTAGAAATGCTAAAGGAAACCCTTCTGGTAGGAAATTCTTTTAATGATTTTGACTCAAAATCATTAAGTGATTAAAAGTCAAAATCATTAAAAGAATTTTAAAAGTATATTTATAAAGAATTTGATTTTAAGCCAAATATATATCTGTTTTCAGATAATTTTATTTCTTACTGAAATTCACACTACAATTCTATGTCATTTCTTTCCTACCAGAAGGGTTTCCTTTAGCATTTCTAGTAAGATAGATTAGCAATAAATGTCTTATTTAATAACACATCTTGATTTCAATTTCATTTTGAAAGATATGTTAACTGACATTTTCCTTGTTTTCTGTCTCTGCAAATGTCATCCCACTGCACACCAGCTTCCATCGCTTCAGGTGAAGAGTCTGCCATCAGTCATACAAATGCTCCTCTGGTAAGTGTCACTGGTAAGTGACAGTTACTGGGGATATGGAGCCTGCTATTAAGACTGTCTCTCTATGGTTTTCAAAACTGTCTGGCCATATTGATATGTGTCACATGCATCTGCTGGCATTTTTCTTAGAGTTTACTGAGATTTTTGGACACTTAATGTTTTTCATAAAATTTTGGGCATTATATTCTCAAGTATTTTCCTATCTTTCTCTTTTTCCTGCCATTCTTGAATTGTACTACTCATGCATTGGTATACTTGATATTGTCTCACAGGTATCTCTTTCTCTCTCTCTCTCTCTCTTTGATGTTTTGTTCATTGTTCAAAAGTCATTTGTTCTATTTACATGTCTTCAAGTGAACTGACTTTTTTTTTGGCATCTTATATCTATTGTTGAATTCCTTTAATTAATTTTATATGGTAGTTATTATATCTCCTACTCTTGGAATTCCACTTTGTTCTTTTCTTAAAAATAATTTCTACCTCCTTATTTGGAATCTTTATTTGTTGATACATTTTTATCATACTCTCATTTAATGCATTAAACATGTTTTTCTTGAGTTCTTTGAATATATTTATAATTACACTTTGAAGTCTTTGTCTACAAAATTCAACATCTGGGGACAATGTGAAAGTTTCTGTTGACCACTTTTTTTTTCCGTTAAGTATAGATCACACTTTCCAGTTTCTTTGAGTAGCTACTTTTGTTGAAAGCTAAACAAGCTAAATAATGTATCACATAAACTTTAGGGGTTTTTTCCTTCTGAAGGCTTCTATCTTTGTCTTTGATTTACTTGTTTATTTAATAACCTAACTGGGGTAAATGTTTGAAATCTTTCCTGTTTATGATGGGCGGCCACTGGTGTCTCATGGTTTTTGTTTTGTTTTATCATTTAAGCCTAGTTTCCAGTGGGTTGCCTCTGTGCCCAAGTGGTAAGCCAAAAAATCATAGAGTTTGTGCTCTAATACAATGAGCCAATAAAATTATTTCCTATTTTTTAAGTGGGTGGGGGAATCCACCACAAGTTCAGATTCTTTCTTTCCATTCTACACACATGTATACACCTTCAGCATGGGCCAGAGCTACACAAATGCCATGGGTACTTTCAGTTACCACCTCAAATGTATACACATATCCTCAGTCAGGAATGTGCAGCCTCCAACCTTAGGTTACAAGCTCCATTGGCCAAGCCTATGCATCCACTGTTGCCAAGTTCATCACTCCACTGAGTGTCTCCAGGTATGAGTATGGCACTCTGTTGCAAATGGAATGAGCTTCCATTGGCACAGACCAACAAGTGCCAGTCTTTTATAATCTGCTCTTTTATAATCTGCAAGTTACTACAGAAGTGCCACACTGACTAAGATCTAGAGGGGGCCAGCCAGCAGCAGTGGGAGTCCTGGGCAAGACATAAACAGTTGTTACTTTGCTAACATCTGTATATACATGAATTTCCCACGATGAATATATTTATTATATATTGCAAGTATATACTAAAAAAATTGGAAATATTTGTTTACTTTTTTTGTCAATTTTCCTTTTTTTTTGAGGGGAAACTATCTGCCAAACTTTATACCCATCCATAGTCAAAGATACAGAGACATATACTTTTAGCAGAATTTCTTTTTTTTCTCCCTAAGAATATATAAAGATGTAAAGATCATTGCCTATGAGGTCATAACAAAGTTACCCTTTAATACCAGAGTATGGATAGATTTGCTAGAAACTATTGCTATATTGAGAGTTTGGAAGTAAATAAATAATGTTGAAATATGAAGCAAGTAACATATAGAGGAATGACTTCAATACAAATACGTGCATTCTAGAATTATTTTCTCAAGCTAAGTATCGTGAAGTCTTTTATTTGTTCAATCTGATGATATAGTCTTATCTTCCTGGAGCAATTATATACAAATAGGATTTTTCTTCTGTATAGGAATAAAAGGTGTTCCTAATAGTCTCTTATATCAAGCTTCTCATATCAAGGGCAATTCTCTCAGTGTTACCAAATTTTCAAGTTTCCATATCTCAGAATTGTACATTAAATGCTACCAATTTCAAGTTTTACTATTTCATGTTTCTCTCCTGTGTGACCTAGAGTGATGCACTAAACCTTCCTAGGCCTCTGTTTCCTCTAGAAAAACTCGTGGACTTGCCCTAGAGAATCTAGAACTGTAGAAAATCTAGATTTCTGAAGCGTCTGATATCATTTCTAGCAACAGTGGTTACACATGAAAGCCCATGGCTGTTAATAAATACACTTAAATTGCTGTTTCTCTTTGGAGACAGGTTTTACTGAATTGAGCTTTTATTGAGAACACATGAGTAAGTGTGTCAATGACAATCGTGCCGGATAAGATTGGGGGCCGCATCTGTGACTCTCAAGTTGGGTCTCTGAGTAATCTCCTTGGCAGGACATGCTGCTGCCCCCTTTGTGGGTAGACATTCACTGTTCGAAGCAACAAGCCCTTTGATACTTGGGAGTTTGGGATTCTGTTCTATTTTTAAAAGCAACTGTATCAGTATTCATCGACTGTTTGACATAGCCATTCATTTATTTTCAAAAAGGCTATTTTATAACCACACTTCCTCACAGGAAACCCACCAAGTAAGTGGGAGCTCAAATGACTGATAGCAGTTACACAGGGACCTTCCTGTCGGTTAAGAAGCAGGATTAATTAAACTAATGTGCTAAATCTCAGGCTAATAACTATGCAGAAAAGCAAAAAAAGAGTATGCTGGGTTTTTTTAATGCCGAGGTACCTTTAATGCGAAAATAAGAAAGGTCATTCTAGAAAAAATTTTCTTATTTGTAATTTAATTAAGGCTTATTCAATTATTCTCTAATTGTAAGAAATGTTATCAATTTACATTGTAGGAAATAATTATTCAAAACCATTGATCATTTATGAAAATAATGAGACATTAAAATAATTCATCTTGTGATAGATAACTAATAAGAAAGCAACTAAGCATGACTTCAAAATGCTTCACAAGAAAAAAATCTGTGTCCAGGAAATAAATCTAATTTTCCACTATATATTTGTATGTTTTTTCAATTAAGACTAAGAAGTATTTCACAATAATAGCTAAAATTCTTAAGAACACTAGTGTACATTTAAAATCTATTTTTACAGTTTTACTGTTATTGGCACATTGAAGTGATTCTACAACAATATTTTAAAGACAAGCATAAGGATAAATTGTCTTTTAAGTTTGACCGGTTGTTGGTGAGGCAAATGAAAAGCCATCTGGTAGAAGAACTATAAGCTTTGGCCTTCTGCTATACTGCTTGTATCTCTATATTATGGTGAGTTTTGGTAACTCATGAAAATAAAGTAGGATATTTCTTCAATGTGGATCCAAAGAAACAAACAGTTTCTTGTAGAGAAGAATTTCACAATACCTTTAATAACCCAACAGATTTCTAATGAGCAGCAACACTCTGTAGGCAGGCGGGGTGGAAACTCCCGAAACACCCTCAAAAGCCACATGGGCTTTATATTACGTAGAGCGTGAGAAAGAGACCCAAGCATCTTTGTAACCTGAAGCTTGAGCTGAAGAGACCAAGCTATCTTATTTGTTACAACCTTGATCTGAAACAAAACGAAAAACCTATAAACTATAGGGGCTTTGAATGCAGTTGTAGTTTAAGAAACAAGGTCACTAATACTAATACAATCTATCTAGAAACTCCAGAAGTTAAGGTACAGGGAAAGTAAATCTTGCTATGGAAAAAGACAAAACGTAGTGTGGGGGTGACATTGCCTGTGATGTTCAAATGCCTACTTGTAATTTCTTTTGGGCACCTCATTTTAGCCAATAAAGTTAGAGTTTAGAGGTTTTTCATGTTATATAGTATAGTATACAAGAGCATAGTGCAGATTATTAGGTTGGACTATTCATAGTTAATTCTTCCCTCTGCAATCATAATGACATGGGAAAATTTTAAACTTGGAAGAAGATGAAAGCAAGAAAATGGACTTTTTATTCATAGGTATGTTATGTATCAAATTCCTTCAAACTGCAGTATCTCTACCCAGCTTCTTCATACATACATAAAAATAAGGTTTTTCCCTAGCGAATGCAGTAGAATCATTAAATGATCTTGATTTCACTAAACATCTTCAATTATGCAGAAATTGAATGACAATCTGAATAACTCATGAGAAATATGGGATATTTAATAACTAATGATAAAAATGCCATTTCTACAATGAAATTGCTACCAAATCACACATTCAGCCATTTGAAAAGATGGCTTTGTCAAAAACAGAGTACTAATCCCCCATTAATCTTTCTTTTATTTTTACTGTAGAGAAAGCACATATGAAGCTGCAGTTAACATATAAAGTCACACACACTATATATTCACTTGTATTATAAGAAGATGGTAGAATAAGTCCAAGAAGAAAAGTGTACCATCTGCCCCCAAAACAGAGCTGCACCATAGAGAATGCCCAAAAGGCAAAACAATGCTCAAAAAGCAAAGCAAAAAAAACCCCAAACAGATAATATATGATACATTAAAAATTTACTTTTTTCCTATAGAAGTTGGTAAATTATAAGGGAGCCCATTTTATTATTTAACATAAGTGATTTTCTCCTTATCTTTATGAAATCTTGTACCTAATTCAGTATCAAACATTTCAGATCTAAGATTCATTTTATATCTTTGCATATGTCAGCTTCCTGAGTACTGTTTTCTCAAGAAGAAGAAAAGAAATAAAGTTTCTAATAAAATCACTCTTAATTCCTGACATCAAAAACTTACCAAAAACAAGTAAATGGAAAAAATAAAAATTTGAACCACAGAGTATCAAATACATAATAAACTAGATATGAGGTAAAGAAATAATGACAAGTAAAATGCAGCAAACATACAGAATAAACTCAGAAAAGAGAAAAATTCTGCCAAATTTAAAATAGTAGAATTGTAGCCTAAATCTTTGCTTAAAATAGACTGAACACATAAAAGATCTTCTCATTTCCCCGGTTTTAACGATATATTTTCTTTTCAACAATAATTTTCATCCACTTTACATGTTGGAGAGACATTGTGAATAAGGAACAAATTCAAAGGCCACTGAACTTAATAAAACTTCGAAAAGCCCAAACTGGAAACAGTACAGATTCTCTTTCTGAGCTTTTGACTGCGTTTGATTATGTTAAAAATGATTTCATTTCCAACGGGGCGAATGTGCAAGCATAACGTACAAATGAGGAGCAATTTAATTCTCATATGCAAAAGCACGTGTGTGTGTGTGTGTGTGTGTGAGAGAGAGAGAGAGAGAGAGAGAGAGAGAGAGAGAGAGAGAGAGAGAGGGAGAGAGAGAGGGGCAGAGACAGAGACTGTGATCCAAGTCAAATCTGATTCGAATCACGTTAAATCAATGAACTGGTTTCATCAGCCTCCGTCCACTTCCGTGACCACAGTCAGTTATCTCAGGTCTTTGTCCATTTTTCTCACCATGATGGAACGTGCCCGGGCTCCTCCCCCAGCCATGCAGGGGGTCCTACCCCTCTGCCGGCCTCAGAGACAGTGTTCCAGCAGCCTTTCCTCTTTCCAGTGCCGGGAGGTTGCGTGCCTGCTCTCTACTCTCGTGGATGTAAAAACGTATCCTTTCTTCCTTCTAAAGACAAATCCAAAACACTGCTTTTTCTTGCTGTTCCTGCCAGCTGCTGCCCATGACTTTCTTTTCTGCGGAGTGAAACTTGTCAAAGTGTTGCTGGGTTTGGAGTCTCATCTGCACTCCTCTTCGTTCCCTCCCTTTGTCCCTCAGGGCCTCACTGACAGTGCTGTACTGAGTGCCGCGTCCATAGTCCATAGACGCAGCTGAGGGTCCTCAAGTGCTAGCTCCGGGCCATTCACAGGATTCCTCCCACTCGGCTGGTCCCTGTCCCCTCCCTGGCAGGCCACCTTCGCTCGCCCCCAGGACACCACATGCAGAGCCCTTGCTGGCTCAGGGGAGCCTGCTGTCTACACCAACCCCACCTGCTGCTCATCTCCCCAGGGCATCCAAGCTCCACTCACCCTCCGCCCACCGGGGACTGCTTTCCTGCCTGTTCGCTTCTCTTCTCTACCTCGTTTGACTCCAGGGCGAGCCTTTCCTGAAGAGGGAGAGGTGGCCTCGAGTTGCGGTCATCTAAACCACTCTGAATGACCCCATACAGTGCCCCCTATGTTGCCTTCATTAGACAGAATGCAAATATTGAAAGCACCCAGCTCTGAGATCTTTGTTCAGTGTGCCACAGTATACCCTAGGGTGTGTGTGAGTGAGAGAGAGTGTGTGTGTGTGTGTGTGTGTGTGTGTGTATTTTTGCTTGCCCTATTGCTGACGAACTGCTGCATTTTACAGGGTTTACGGATCTTTTCTCGAAGCAGTTTTCATTACGGCTGCTCAGCAATAGCGCACAGAGCCCATGTGATATTCAACCAAGAAAAGAGGCCTCTTTTGCTCACCTGGAGCTGACGCCAAGGGCTCACACTCACTTCCACTTCCCTCATCGGTGCTCGCATCATAGAGGGGGTCTCGGGCAGCTGGGGTTTCCGAGCTGGCTGTAGCTTCCCTAGAAACAGGAGGAATTGAAAACCACCGGCTGGCACTTTGTTAGATGTCAGATTTACCCATAATCAAAAAAAGGCTGTACCTAAATCAGAAAAAGGCTGTACCTAAATAAACACGCAGTGAAATATGTATGACTCAGAAGAACCACTTTGGAGACTGTATTTGAAGACTCCTAGGAACGGGTGTCTTTCATCTAATGATCTGGATGTTGGTTAATGCTCGCTACAACTAATTCCTGAATCAGCTGTTATCACTTACTACTTTCCTATCAAATCCTGACCTACCAGATTGCCTCTGTAGGTCTGCGAATGTGTGGTCGTTTAGTAATCCCAAACCAGTTCTGAGTTCCACTTGACTGTCCCAAAACGGAGGCACAGAGAGCTTAAAGGACTTGGCCCGTGTCACACCATGATAAACCTCGGTGCCAGACCAGTACATGAACTGGGACCAAGTGACAGCGAACATGTTTCTTAGACTTTACAATAGGGAGGGCTGTGCTTCTTCTCAGGTTTAGGAAACAGATTCTAATCTTGTGTATTTACTAATGTCTAAAAACTTGTGTTTGAAGCCACCAGTCACCTGACACCTATGATTTTTCCTTATGAATCAAGTGCACATGCAGTCTCACAGAAAATTTGTTAGCAGGAAGAGAAAGGAGCACACTCTCAGACAACATGAGTACTGCTCCCTGATTGTTCATATTTATCACCTGATGCTACAGTGAACCGTGACTTACACATCAAGGTTACAAATGTGCACGAAACTCTTCAGTCGAATGAAGAAATTTTTTAAATTCATGTTTGGTGTCTAAAAATTAATTAAGTAATACTTTGATAAGCCTTATGCTGGTTCTGTAAATTAAGTGTAGGTAAGAAGAGGTCAGACATGGAAAGATCTCCTTGACAGTTCTCTAGCTCATGCCACCCGACTTAGTCCAATTATCAAACCCAGCTTGCCAAGTACTCTTATAGTATTACAAGCTGGCACCTAACTTTCATGAGGTTTCTGAGGAAACTCTACTTAAACCTTATCATCCAAAAGCAGAAGGTGATACCTTTCACGTTCAATATTCTTTTCCAGTTCTTGAACTTCATTTAGCAATTTGTGGAGACTTCTGATCTTTGATTTCTTCTCATTCAGCACCAGAATAAACCGCTTATAAAGATCAATCTCCAAGTCTTCCTTGGCACTCACACATTTTTCAAATCTAAAAAAAATTAAACAAGTCATTTCATTTTTCTGAACATTAAATCTGTTCAGTATAATACATGAGATTTCAAAAAAATCAAGAAAAACAATTAAAATCATTTGTGTATATGCTTTAACTGACTTAACAGTTTTAGAGATTGCTAAATAAGTCATGGAAAATTACTGCTTATTAGTATTTGTAATTTACATATTAAGACAAATTTTAAATTTTTAGCTAGTAGAAATAAAACTTTTAAAAATCCCAAGGCTTACCTGTAATAATTTATGTATTACATCTCTGGTTTATTTGCAAAACAATATTTTCATATGAGGAATTTCAAAAACATAACTTGTCTGTTTTCTCAGTATTTAATTAATATTATAAAAGAGAAACCAGGATTTTGTTTGTGATAAAGTGATTGATTTACTGTTTGATTATCTTACTAGACTACAAATTGCTCCACAAAAAGAACATGACTTACCAAGTTATATTTCTATAACACATAACCACATATATACAGATATACATAAAACACATCACACATATATATGAATTAAAGTATCGTACTTGATGTTCCAATGAGATATTAATAAAATAGAAAATGTAAAATAATGTATGTCTTCGATTTTATAACATAAAACTGAGAAAAAAATTTAAAAATTGTTTATCATAATTTTCTGCAATTCTATGAACAGAAGATTGTGATGTATTTATTTTAGTCTCCTAGGAGATACATAAGGTAGAAAAACCAGAAGTTGCATATATTTGATGCATATATATATATTTATATATATGTGGAACATAAATAAATTCCTATTTAATAGATTTAAACATAAAGTTCAAGTAAAATATTCTTTAAAATGTGATGTTTCCATCTGTTTTTTTCCTCCAATACCACTTATTTACACTTTTGTTTTTTTCATAGATCTCTATCCTTCTATCTATTCAAACACATGTATCAGTAGCAATATGTATGTATACAGACATATTACACTGAATAATTAGACACGAGAATGTTGATATGCGCCACTTTTCATGTAACACCTTGATGTTTTCCATACCTGCCTAAGCTGACTTCTAATAGAATGAATGGGAACCCATGACACCGCACACCTGGAGCCCAGTACAGCAAACTTCCGCAGCAGGCTTTGGCTAAGGTTGTGAACTCCAGGAGAGCAGAGAGCATGTGGAGAGTTTCACCGGCTGCTTCGTCTGCAATGCCTAGCAGAGTGCTTGGCATTCAACAGATGCTTAGTAGACATTCACTGGATAAATAATACGGTGAGTAAGTTAATATGCACTTATTTTTTCCACCTTACTGCTGCTTTTCATGTCTCCGAGAGAACTACATTTTTTTTCTTTTCAACATCCTATTTGTAAGGTTCCCTGCTCTTTTCACTAGGATGCCAGCAGCCGGGCACTGGCTCAGGCCACACATGGAATAGAAGACACCTCGAAGTTCATTTCCCCTTGCTAATGACTCTGGTCTTCTTCTTGTGGATGTTCCAGACGGCATGACTGGTCTTGCCAGCTCAGCGGCAAATGAAGTTCTTCAGCGGCACAGTGTTCCTACCCAGTGGTCCGCAGGGACTCGCTGGACTTGTCCCCCATCTCTGGATACACACAGATTTCAGCGGTTGGGGCCGCCTTCTTAATAAGCTGGTGTTTGCCACTCTCAGCTCTTCCACACCAAAGCCACTGCCAGTGTCTGATACTTTGCTGTACAACATTACTATGGGCTGAAGGTATCCAGAGGCAGGAAGTGGACCCATGCTTTGTGCTTTGGATTGCTGGTCCTTGGATCTGCACATCTCCTGCACCACGTGGCCTTGGAGAAGTGGATCTTAAAGATCATGCCATTCCAGCTAGGTACCATGGACTGCTTACGTCCTCCCTCTGAAGGGGAACAGCTGAGTGAGAAAGCTAAAAGGGGTATCTTACATGGAGATAGAAAGTCAGAGATTCTGAATATAGTCCTATGTCATTTAGCAAAGGGAATAGCTTTTGAGAAATGCATCTTTAGGCAATTTTGGTTTTGTATGACCACCGTGTAGAGAATACTCACACAAACCAAGATGGTGGTCAGTGGTGACGAACCCATAGCACATGTGCCACAGCTGGCTGTTTCTTATCATCGAGTACTCTAAAAGGTTTGCCATCAATGGATAGGTCAGTCACCCAACACGGCCAGTCACGTAGTCAAGAGACACTAAATAGGAGACGCGTGAGCCTGCTGCTGGTGTATCACAGTATACAGATTTACACAGGCTTCTGTGTTTAGTAAGCAGGGTATGTGTACTTTAAAGTAATAAAAAGTATAGTGGAGTAAATAAACCAGCAACTTAGTTTATTACATTATCAAGTACTGTGCTTGCGTGCTATATCTGATTAAACTATACTTTGAGCAACTGATTGCATGGTAGGTTTGTTTATACTGGTGTCACCACAAATGCCTTAAGAATACAGTGCATCACCATGCTAGGAGAGCCACATCATTAGGCCACAGGGATTTTCCAGCTGTTTAATCTTAGGACTCTAACATCCTATCTGTGCCCACTGATACCTGCAACACCAGTATACCATACGTGACTGGACTAAATTTTCTGCTCACTTGATACCACTCAGCATTGTTACAATACTTTTTCACTTTCATTGGCTTTTCTAAAATTTTGTTATAAAAACATCAGCTTAACAGTATTTATTTCATCAAGCAAAGTCCTCTGAAAAAAAACTACATCAAAATTTAGAAAAACATAGGTCCAAAAATGAAGAGGTACTGCCAGTGTTGATGCTTATTTTAAGCAGGGAAATGTAACTGTATTTGTGTTTTAGATATAAGGTGTTATGTAAGCATGCTTTTCATCTTTATGCAATGTTTTCTAATATGATACAAATTTTAAATGTGTGAATAGGACATACATACATACATACATAAATAAAATACACAATAAAAGTCTTGTATATTATGCAATCATATAAAGTTTTAGAAATGGCAGCCAATTAGTAATTTATGATTAAACCCATATTTAATTTCCATATGAATCATTACAAAAATTCTTGATTGAAAGTATATACATGTATCAAATATCAAGTTAATTCTTAAAACTTTGTTAAAGTTAGAATTTTACAATATATTAACACTTAAAATATCCAAATAAAATGTCATATAATTCACATAAAACATTTTGTTACCCTAATTACCAGTATCAGAATTACATTGTCAAGGACACCATCGTTTCTGTGATAGGAAAAAAAAGTAACAGAACAAATGGCATCATGTGAGTTAAGCATGGTTGGTTTTAGTAAATCTTTAAGATTTTTTTGGCAACCAAACTTCTAATCAACAAACTAAACCACGCTTTCCAGACAAGTTGAGAGTGGCAGCTGGCTGAGATACAGTAATACTGTGAACAGTTACAGGACATGAATTTAACTCCTTGTGTACTCTCGGCAGACTTTGGGACTGGTGTGTATTCATTCATTCATTAGCTTTTCAACTGTGTAATACTGTAAACAGTTACAGGACATGAATTTAACTCCTTGTGTACTCTCAGCAGACTTTGGGACTGGTGTGTATTCATTCATTCATTAGCTTTTCAACTCTGGGGTATACATAGACTGGGGTATACATAGAACCTTCCCCGCCTCTTCTACACCAGTTCTCTTCTGTCCCATTATGATGATACCTTACCTTCCTGCAAACTCTATGCGTCAAGCTTTGGGCAGGAATTATTAGGTGAGACTCTTCATTTGGGGAGACAGAGGAGTCACAGAAAGGCTACACTAAAAGTAAGCCCATATATATGTAGAGCAGACTACAATTAGTTCAGAGATCATCTCCATGGCAAACATCAAACTGAGTGGAGCCATAAACAGGAAAGGCCTCATGGCCTTACATCCTTTCCTCAGTCATCATGACAGCAGTTTAATCAGTAACCTCAGCAGTGAGGTACCGAGGACCTCAGCCAAAAGATGGCCATTTTTAAAAGTAGACAAAACTAGAAAAACTAAGTAGAGAAAAATAATGAATATTAATAAAATACTTCAGGGTGGCAAAACAATCAAGAAAAACTTCAAAAACAGTTACAAAAAATAAGAGCAAAGGCAAAGCAACATCATGCAGAAATAAAACCCCCAATAAAATGACACATTAAATGTAGAGCCCAAAATTAAACAACAGATACATAAATATGAATATATGTTACAAAAACAGTGTAGTAATCATGATATTAATAATCACTCCCAGCCAAATTCATATCTAGGTCAGAGTTGTATAGCAGAAGAAAATCTGGGCAGAGTTGAAAAGCTAAAAAATGTCAAAAGGAACTGGAAAAGAAAGCAGTGGTGAAGATTTAATAAGGCTTTAAGCCATGGACAAGATGGTGAACAGCTGTTCCTCATCCTTTCTGATGACAGGACAAGAGGAAATGGCCTTCAACTGTGCCATGAAGGACTCAGATTACCAAGAGATGCAAGGGAGGGCTTTCTGGCTGTGACTGCTCTTAGACACTATGACGGGCTATAAGGAAACATGACGATATCTCTCGAGTTCTTTAAAACATCAGATTGAATTCATCTGGAGATAATACGACTCCATCTAGAAAGCTGAAAGACAAAGCAAAAGAGCTTTCAAGGTCTCCTAATGAATCCATGAGTGTCAACTCGATTCACTGGAAACTGCCTCGAATTATGGGTTTAATAACTGTAACTCAGAATAAAGCCAGAGAATTGCTAAATTGAGGTCTGAGGGCAAACAAAAGAGCTATTCAGTAACATGGAACTTGAGAACTGTTATTTGAAATTAAGTAGGAAACTCCACTGAAATAAATATAGCTAATAACCTGGCTATTCATATACAAGTTCTCTAATGTTTCTTGCTTTGTTAAAATTGCACAAAATTAATCCAGTAATGCCACTTGTTCAAAATGGACCAAAACCATAATTACCAAACAGTAACTAACTACAAATAATAGCAAATATACGTATTATAGTCTATGCATTAAAGCTCAGTTTACTGTAATTCCTCATTCCCACTCAAGCCTTGTTTACATCATTTCAAATGGAACTGTCTTTCTAGTTGGCTCTGATGAAAATCGTAACCCATATTCAAGTACCAAAGTACATGCAAAAAACGGTCCACAAAAAGTAAAGGAAAAAAGTATCCACAACTCCAGAAATACACTACATACCTCATTAGTGCTTCAGTTTCTCTGCAATACTCTCACCTTTGCAAACAATGGAATAGCATTCCTATGTTGTGGTAATGCGCTTCTCCCCTTAACAGATGGTACACATTTCTCTGTTAACCAGTACGTGGGTACATCAACGGTCTTTGTTGGCATCATACTCCATCTGGCACTAGCTATACACCAGAACCTTAGCTGCTAGGGAGTTCCTATCCTTCTGGTTCCTCTTCCCTCTGCGACACCACCTCACCCCCATGTGCAGTTGGAACGCTGTTGGGAAGAAGTGATTGATCATGGCTAGACAGTGACGGGAAAGTAGTCTGCCCTAAAATCTAAACTGGGACTGGGTTTAACATCATGGCCCCAAACCTAATGATTCTCAAGTTTCTATGCCCCCAGTTACCTAACTCACTACACATATGGCCTATTTCTAAATTCTCCAAAGCAGTGGTGGCGAACCTGTGGCATGCGTACTGCAGTGGGCACTGCAGAGCCTCTCCACTGGCTCACTAGCCAAGTCACCCAGTGTTGCCCCAGCAGCCGAGCATTGAGGTCTGATTACAGTGTTGGCACTTTGCATTTGGGTTGCCCTTTGGGCACTCGGGCTCTAAAAGGTTCGCCATCACTGCTCTAAAGACTTAGTCAACAGTACTGCTTCACGGACGCTGGAGCTGCAAATGCTTTGTTCATTTTCCAGGACGGTAAGACTCGAGGGAAGGAACACGAGGAAAGTCCTGCTTGGCCATGACCAAGATGCATTTACAGCTCCTCGATGTGGCCACTTTCTGCTCACAAAGGAGACAAAACCACATTTGGGAAATACATAAAACTGCTCATCTAACATCCTACGTACCCACAAGCGTCTGGGACACTCTGTAGTGCCTGCAGCATCACCTAAGCATCACACCCTGTCGGACCCTACAGCAGACATCAGAGCCAGCATGGGCACCCCCACCACCACCGCGAAGACCGCTGGAGCCTCCTCACGGCACAGCACGGCGGCCGACAGGAGACATGGCTGCGCTTTTGAGCGCGCAGCAAAGCTCTAGCCACAGTGGACAAAAGCGTGTTCTGGGAAGTTCACAAGGGCAAGGCAAACATCTGCGGCCCACACAGTCTACGTACCCCCGCAGATGCTGCCTCACAGCAGAGGGTGCGACTGTCTCCCTGCCGCGTCCTCTTCCCCGCTGCTTTCAATTCCAGGGCAGTGGTGCTGAATACTGATGAGACAACAGCTCTTTCAACCCCTGGCAGACATTTTACAGCAATTTGTTCAAGTACCAAGTACCCAGTCTGCATGTCTGTGGGCAATTTGTGGAGCAGACCTCCTATCACCCCAAGGATACTCTGAGTTTTAAATATAAAAATATAATGGCTTGTCACGACCACAGTGCATCTCCTTTAATCTGATTCATTTCATATATAAAATAGAACACACCCAAACTACAGACAGAAGCCTAAAAATGCTTTGTATCACATACATTAGATTCATATAAAACAGAAGCTAAAGGGAAAAATCTAATTTCCACACGGCATTGTAATACATGAAGTTGGAAGAGCCCTCATTTGTGCATCATTTACATATTGTTAAATATAACTGGAGATAAGATTAATTGAGAGCTAAAAGACAAAATAAATAAATGAAAACCAAATATTAATAACCAAATCTTATTAAGTGAATTTTACATGGTTTGCAATATTAGTGAATATTATTGAATGTACAGAAAAATACTTATTCTCACTGTGATATACATACATGAATTGCTGGAAAATCCTTTGCTTTGTTTTGCTGTTCCCTGAGTAATGTCCTATATTGAGAGCAATCACAATGCCTGCCATGGAAAGACTCTAAATAAGACACATGTTCTTACACTTGAGTGCAAATAGCTTAAATAGAAGGATAAAAATCTACTGGGTGTAGTGATCATTAACATTATCATATACATACCATAGAATTCTACCAAGGGCTACTATACACACGCAAACACACGCAGAGCACGCAGTCTCTGTAGGGATACATGAGTTCACAACATACATTTTATTTCTTTCAAACTTTTTTTCTATAATAGAACAAATCTTTTTCCACAATAGAACAAATGTGAATTATGCACCAAGCCAGCTGGAAGAATGGTTTATTTGAGAAAGTTCATTTTGGAAAAGCTATGTAACTTTTTTTCTTCATCACTTAAAAAAATGAGAGGCAAAGCCAGGAAAATAGTTTTACCCAGCAGCCACAATTACTTTGTCTTTCACAAGTGCTTACACTATGAACTTACAATCAGGAAAAATAAATCTCTTTTTAAAGCTAAAACAAACATCAATTGATATAGTTGCCATTCTTTGATTCCCAACTAGAAGTCAGTATTTCACAGGCTGTCATATAAGGTAAGCACCTACCCTGCACATCAGCTATGGCCCTTCTGCCTCCCTACTTAAATTTTTTATTAGTCTTATAATAATGTCTTTGGATCCTTAATGGCTACTTATTTTGCATAATCTGTTAGTGTTACCAAATGCTGAGTGACTCAAAACTATTAATGCACTCTTCACACCTGAGCTAGTCACTAATAGCATAGTTTAATAACATTAAGAAAGGTGTAAATAGTAACAGCTTTTACTGCAGAAAGAGGTGGGTCCACACGTACCACGTACCGCGGTGTAGAAACCATCCCCCCAGACCACGCAGTGCGAGCTCACGGGTACGCACCGTCCCTGAACGTCATTCCAGTCTCTCAGGAGTCTTTCATTTTCTTTCTGCAGGTGCTCGTTTTTGGCTTGGTTTTCGGCGATGTTGTCCAGGCAGTAACAAAGAAGTTCTCTGATGACCTCAGCCGGGTTGGCAACTTTCTCCAGGTCGAAGGAACCAAGCCTAAACTGAAATGGAAGGAAAACACGATTGCTTTGAGGATAATATCAAGACTGAGCAGTCTGGTGTTAAACATACACAGCTTCTTTGGGCAAGGAAAAAAAGTACAAGATTCAAATCAGTGCACTGACCACATATTAATGCAGTGGACCAAAAACAAACAAACCAAAAAACTGGCCTGCTTCCTACTTTCTTAAATTTCTCATCTAAATCAACAGATAACCTAAAAATAACCTTTACAACATCAAGTCACTCTCCCACTCCTAGTAGAAAAGAAAGCAACAAAGCTATCATTAGACATACTTCACCATCTGGTCACTAAAGCCTGATTTAGATATGAGGACTTTTAACTCTACGATCCTGTAGATATAAATAGTGAATTGGAATTATTTAAGAAACATCAAACTTCTGGTAATAGTTTTAGAAAACTGACAGGCCTGTGGACCCCACACGGTAATCATTCTTTTATCCAAAGACTAAAACTAGTTACTACAAATTAGCAACATAACATTAAGTGTCAAGCTTGTCTACGTTTACATAAGGGTAAGAATTACAAATACGGTAATTCCTTTACTAGGGGACACTTTCAAATAAAACAGTATAATACAGTTTTCATGGTAGAAAGGGAATATAATGTACTGCTCATTCAGCAGATGAGAATAATGAAATGCAATGATCAATAACAATTATAAATTTCCTTAATATTAAAATTAAAATTATTATAACAAATAAAAAATAATTACTATTACACAGCCATCACATCTTGAGAAATATATAACTCCAGCAGGGCACAAGTGCAAACTCATATTACCATCATCAAATCTTCATCCATTATAGAAATAAGGAAACTGATGTTCAGGGTAGGTTTTCTACCTATTGAAGGGTAAAACCAAGATGCTACTATGTCATGCTGTCTACTTTCTGATATAAGAAGGCAATCTACCTAGGCACATAGTAAGAGAAAGTATTCAATTCAGAATCAACTTATAAATTTGAAAGACTCTAATACACCAAATAAGTAGTACAGGAATAAAGCCAAAAGCCTTTTGTCTGTGTTTTGTGGTTTTGGGATTTTTCCCTCCTAGATCACTAATTCCCTTATGTCATGTATCTACTGAGAATAGTTCCAAAATATACCACTTTTAAGAGTGCTGCTTAAAATGTACATATGGAGAAGTACTTAGTAGCGACTGAATGCTAAGAGAATACTTTATTATGCAATTTACAAATAAAACTACAAGTCACTGAAACAGAAATTCAACCCTTGACATCTAAGTGAAATTTCACCAATGATTTCAGGCAATTCCCTTAATTCAGTGTCATTTAGATGTGTAACTCCAGAAAGTAAACTTTTCTACACAAATTATGCTTGCTGGCTTTACTTTTAAACTTCGGGTAGGGAAATATGGGTGAAAGCTTATTTAACATTATGGAAATTCTGCCAAAAGATTGATATGACTGTTTGTAGGTATTGAGACATTTATTTATATTCACTTAAACTGTAGAGAAAAACAACAGGCATTTACAAAACCTTGCAAGCATATTTCAGAGGATTTTAAAGGAATAAACATTATTGTTCAAGTCACAAAGAAATTATGTATAAATTCACATGTGTACTTTTAAAATAACACCCAAGCAGATCATGTCTGATTTAATTTATTCTTGTCTCTTGTCATTTAACAAAGAAAGAGAAATCAGATGATTTTTTTCCTTTATTTCAGTGGAACACACAATTTATATTAGACTCAGATATTTTTCCTATATTAAGCAACTTGAAAGATGCTTAACAGAAAAGATTTGGAAATATTCTAAGAAATTTATTCAGTTGAAATCGTGTCACACTATTTCACATCTTATTCATATATTTCTCTTAAAATTAGAATAAAACGGCCAAGAAGCATTTGTAGTTTTCTCATAATAATGAAAATCAGTCCATTTTACAAGTATACATTTATACAAGAAGTTTTATTTATGTAAGGAATAAATTGAAAGAAAATTTGAGCATTTACCTTTGAAGTTTCTATGAACATTAACATAAAAATGTTAAAAGACAAAGGTCATCCATAGAAAATTACTTTTTTGAGTTGATATAAAATAAAACTAAGCTTTTATCTTTAGGCAAGAGATTACATTCTATCAAAACAACTCCATGATTATCTTTTATTCTCTTATTATCAAAATTTTTAGGCAGTTTTTTCAAAGATGGACAATTTCAGAAAAAGAATTTTTCATCCCATGCATATTTCATAATGCCACATGGATAAAGAATCTACCCATACTCTGATCTTGAGTGAAACATTTATGAAATACAAATACAAAGATAAACACAAGTCCTTTCCTCTACATTATTCTTACATAGCAAAGAAAGGACTAATTCTAAATCACTAATAGTTACTTCTGTCAAAGTATCACTCAAATGCATTTATTCAAAATTCCAAAGAGAAGTGTTAAATTTTTTTTTCTTAGCTATTCAGTATAAAATAAATTTAAAATGTCATTTGTTCTTAAAAGTAGGCAATCCATTTCTAGGAATGCTTTTTCTAATTATAGTCACTTTTTTCTGGTCCTTTAACAGACAAAAACATCAGAACTTGCCAAATAATACTGATGAAGATGAACTGTTTCTTCCCTTTCAATTCTCCAGTGAAGGAGAGAGGTCCTGGGACGCGCTGGTCCTGAGCCAGCATGGGAAGTGCTCTTCCACTCTCCCGGCTCTGTTCTGGGTCGGGGCCTGTGACAAACACCGGACAGACTGTACTGTGCTAAGGGTCTCTGCAGAACCCAGAACCACAGTGTGTCTCTGCGTCACAGCCCTATGTGCAGCTGAACAACAAAGATAGCAAAAGGCAGTGAATTTAAACATCATTTTAAAAATCAATGACTTGATGTTTTCAATTCTTCTAGGAATATCACAGTGATATATGTGCACCCATGTTTACAGGAGCACAATTTGTAATAGCCAAATCTTGGAAACAACATAAATTGTCCATCAACTGAGGATTGGATAAAAAAGGTGTGGCATTTTTACACAATGGAGTACTACTCAGCCATAAAGAATGATCACACTGAGATATTTATAAGTAAATGGATGCAACTTGAGACTATACTCATAATTGAAATAAATCAAACTCACATGTGTAAATACCATATTGCCTCCCTAGTGTAAGAAATGGAAAGAATACATAAGATACAAAATCCTCAATAAATACAGTGAAAGGATAAGAATCTGCTTAAAGGGGAAAAAAATAATATCTCAGGGAAAAGGAGGAAAAAGAAAAAGGGAAAAGAAAAAATATCTAAAATTGAATAAACACTTAGGATAACTAATATGATTGTGCTACAAATTCTCTAAGTTCTTGGAGCAGAACAGTTAACATTCATAGGATTGGAACAATTGTGCATGTTAGTGTCTGGTGATCTGAGGAACTCTTGAAGATTGTTATGTAAAATAACAACTCTAGTTATGCTTCTACCACCCTGTTTTTAAGGCCTATATCGTCAATGTTTTGGGCTCTTTGCTATTGTTATTTATTTGTCTTTTTTGGTTCGTGTTTTTCTAGTGTTTTATTTTGTTTTGTTTTTCCTTCTAATGCAGAAAGGATAGGTATATATGTAGAGGCTTATACATGCCTAGAACCTCCCCCAAACAGTTTATGAGAATCAATGGTATTGTGCGTGATGAAATGAACAGCTACTCTGAAGAAAAACAGACATTATGGTATCCATTTCTGATTTCCTATCATTGTGTTGTGAAAACCAGTAATGCTTCTATTCTTTGTTCAGAGTGGTTTTAGTCTGTTTTGTATTATTTAATTTCAAGATATATGAAGGTATGGACAGCTATTTTGAAGAGAACTAAAGACATTATGGCAGCCATTGTTGATTTTCCTACTGTCAGGTTTTGAAGGCCTGTAATGTCTTCATCACTCTGTTCTGATCAGTTTTATATTATTTTGTTTTGTATGAATTCACTGCGTGTGAAGATAAGGACAACTATTCAGAAGAAAACAAGAGACATTATGGTAGCCACTGTAGATCTCCTGTTGTCTTGCTTTGAAATCTGTGACACTTACATTGTTTTCTTCTGATCTGCTTTGTTCTATTTTGTTATGTTTAGTTTTACCCTCTTTAAAATAAAATAAACAAAATAAAATCAACAAATTTACACAAAAGCTATATTGTGTCAATTTTCAAATGTTGCACTCTAATTTCTTGCTTGATAGAAGCTATTACCACAGCTGTTCTTGTATTATGTAATTTTTAAATAATCTATAATGTAAAAACATGACTTCATCTAGTACAGTCCAAAACCGCAAATGAAAGACATGTTAAGGGCATATCCCTTCCTTTACAGACATGGACAGAATCAAGTTTCTTTAGGCCATCAGTCCTTTTTAATCTTTTTAAGAATTCAGAGTACAGCAAAATGTGCTAACCACACCCTTTAGTCTAGTATCACAGACTTGTCTTCCTTTTTCATTATAAAAAGGCTGAAACAATGAACTTTTTAAAGGTGAATAATAATCATAGTGGTTTGCATGAATTGGCTCTTAATGGGTTCGTTCATGCTAATAAAACATAATTTTAGAATTTTAATGTAATCTTCATTAAAAATCCACAATTTCAGAACACTTAATCCATGTTCTTTGGCCAGGGCTTTGTTTATTCTGGATAACTGTCCATTGGCCAGTCCTTCTAGCCCAAGATTAAATGCCACATCTCATTACCCATTCTCTCAAAACTCAGGTTAAATTCTCTTTTATGCAGCCTACACTGAATAGTCTACATTAAGCCTCATGCCACTTATTATTCAGATTTTTGTCTGCTTAGGGTATTTTCTCTGCTTAGTTCTGAAATGTAGTCTTTGCCTTTAGATTTCAAATTTCTCAGGCCAACTGCCATATCTTTTATTTCTTCCATAGCTTCTGAAACACCATGAACAGCTGTGCATTGGGAGTGGTTGATACTAGAAATTGAACACATGTGCAGGGTTGTGGCATGGCTGGGGCATGGCTGACCTCAGAACAAAGAGACAACTCAAAGGACAAGATAAGGCCACAGTTGAGGCTCCAACCCCAATTAACAGGAAATTGTAGCTACAGGCATTTCACTCCTGTAATGAGAGTCAACCTGAAGACTTATTCTAAGATACTTCTCCTAAAATAACATAAGGTAGTTCTCCTAAATTAATATAAGATACTTCTCCTAAATTAACATAGTGTGTTGCTTGGAAAAGTCCTTGAACTACTCCCAAGGTCCTGCTCAGTTTCCTGCATTTTCCATTCTAACCCCTTCCTTGTTTGGAAACCAAATAAATATGGGCCACCCAGAGACATTCCTTGACAGCCCTCAGAGTGTCAAACTCTGCACACAGGGTCTTGATCCTCCTGGAAGCCTAACATCATACCACTTGTCTCATTTATTTAAGACTTCATCGTACACATGTTTGGGAGATTGGGGATCTTGGCCAGGTCCCCAATAGCTCTGGACACATTAGATGTTCGATAAAGACTGGAAAAGGGATCTATGGAATGATACTCATTAATAAAGGAATATAATTATAATAGGTTTAGTAAAGAAAAGAATTCAGGTAGTGATTCCATGAACACAAGTGATGAAATATTCTAAACTGTTTAAGGGTTCAAAGAATCAAGTGTGTAGCTCAGTGGTGCAGAGTTTACCTAGCACGGGCAGGGCCCTGGGTTCAATCCCGAGCACCAGGCCCAGGGAAGGATATATGGTAGGTGTACTTTATGCATAAGTATAATTTAAACAGAAGTTAAAATTGATCAATAGCATTTCACTCTATGGTAACATGTAGGTTAAATAAAAAATCACACTTCATGAAAAAGCATATAATGTTGTATTCTCAGTTTTCAAGTTCTTCAAAATGGCCACAGAAAAACATATTATCTGTGATGTATACAAAAATATATATCATGAATGACTAGCACTAATTCTGGGGAAGCCTCTGAAGCTTTTCTAAGTGTTTCTGGGGGCAGAGGATTATCAAGGTGTGAATTGATAGTGTACTTAGAAAACATCCACTACATGGTTTCCACTTCAGATTACTATCAAAGTAGACAAGAAAACTACACAGAATTAACCCATCATTGTGATCCTGTGGAGCAAGGTGTGGATTGAAGGAAAAACAAAAGAATAAAGGTATCTTAGTGTTATTATTTGGCAAGTCATGGTCAGATTGGATTTCATTTTTTCAGTAAGTGGTTTTAAATTTACTAATACCACAGAAAAATTTATCTATATCTAGAAGTGTGTATATTTTAAAAAGTAAAATTTATCCACTGGAATTTATAATACAGAATATTTTATCTACTGTAGACATACACAGAGTTGTAATGCATAGTTGTAAAATTTGAATGATATAAAAACAAAGCCAACTTATGGAAAAGAGTGATCAAACAGTGTTATCTTGATGTATTATACAATAACTAACTACCAAACATTTTGACTCAACTATATCTATCTATCTATAGATAGATAGATAGATAGATAGATACATATGTACTAAGATCTTCAAATCATAAACTCTGGTTCATACTGACCTTCTAAAATGTTCATTTTAGATTTATTTTTAAAAAGAAAATTGCAAATGAACGTCCTAAAGCAGCCATAACATAACTAAATTGACCACTGGTATGATTTATCTCACAAAGTAACTAAGGCTGAGAAAAGGATACCAATAAGGACTCCTAAAGAGATAAGAGAACTGTGTTTGTGAGGCTACTAATCTCACATTTCCAATAAAATGCTATCTCGCACAGACTTCTCAGGCCTCCTGAAAAACCATGCCAAGCTGATCAAATGATCAAGCAAGGATCTGAATTTAATGCTGTAGGTTCTTATACTCAAAATGTAATCATCTAGACACAAAAAATACACTGAATTATTATGATACAAAGTTATTAGCATTCTAAGGTCATGTTATACTCATTAATGTTTTAAGTCACACCTAAGAATTAATATACTGTACATAATTGCAAAAATCACTGATGGGAGTGAGGGAATTTGAGAGCAGAAAAGACGAAGAAAGAAAGAACAAGGAAGACTTCAAGTCTACGTGATAAGGAAATCTCAGAAGCTACTTTAGTTTGAAAGATTATAAATGTTCACTCTATTTTTCTCTTAAAATAGAAGTGATAAGTGTTTTTGTTTCACATGAAATACATTAATAGCTAGGGCAGTGGTGGTGAACGTATGGCACGCACATTAATGTGTTTCTCTTTTTAGGCTAAAGATGTTAATGTAGGAGGTTTGTGGTTTTTGTTTTTTGTTTTTTTTTTTTTTCCTCTAAGCTAAAACCTCAGTATTCAAGTTTAGAGTGTTGATACTTTGCAATGAACAAGTGAGTTTTGGGTTGCAGTTTGGCATTCAGTCCCTAAAAGGTTTGACATCACTGACCTAGAGGATTTGTCTTAGTCTCATTATGTGTTTTAATTAATAACGAGAAATTCTGTGTATGGATTCCACCAACTAGGAGCTATTCTGATAATAGCTGGAACAGGTGCCTCGTATTTGCCTGCTGTTCTATCTTCTGGTAGTGCACAATGATAAAGGAATCTTTCCTTGGAGCCCCTGACAATCTTGCAGATCTCATCATATCAATCCATCACCTCTTCTCAGTGTGTTCTTCTATCTTCTCAAACGTTCTATAGTAACATCTCCTAGAATGCCCACCTGCCCCTTCTCATTTTTCCCTACAGAGTGACTGGGCTATGTGCAGTCACAACTGCACTGTTACCCGGAAGCTGCAAACCTGCAAATCTGTTTCTCCAGGTGAAACTTCTCCCCAGCTCCAGTACTATGTTCCCATTTACCTTCTTCTTGAAGTGGTGCCACCAGCATGTCCTACGTCAACCTCAAACTTCAAAAGCTAAAACAGAACTGTCTGACACTCTTCCATACATACTCTGACTAATTAAGCCGCTCCTTTCTGGATTTTCTACTAGACATTCACCATTCATCTAGTGCACATGGGTGGTCTTGTAAATGCATGAAAACATCTATTATAACATTAAGGGGCCGAGAATCAAACATCCCACCCCAACCTCCCCTTCCTGTTAGCAACCGGGAGCCAGAGGTCTGAGCATCTCTTGGGAGGATGACCGTATGCAATACAGAAAATATGAGAGATTTCCTTCTACTCTGAAGGCAAATATTGTTTTCACTCTTTTGCTTGTTCTGATTAGTTTTTTGCTCTATTCAATATTCTGTTTTGATAGTTTTTATAAGGTTCTGTTTTTGGTTTGATTTTGCTATACCTGATCAAAGGGACAACTATTGTGAAGATAACGAGATATACTATGGTACCTATTACTGTTACCCCGTGAAGCCTGCTGTGAAGTTCTGTACCAATTTCACTGCATTGTCTCAATGGGCTTTGTTCTGTCTTATTCTCTTGTATTTTACTACCTTCAAAATAAAAACATTAAGGGGTTTACTACTCTTTTCTTGTACTGAGACAAAAGCGCCACAAGAATAAAGGCTATATGTATGAGTTATATCTCCATGCCAATTCTGTGTGTGTGTGTGTGTGTGTGTGTGTGTGTGTGTGTGATGATTTCTGTTATATACAAAATCTGAACTTCTTACTGTGGCCCACAAAATCATACATACAAGAGAGTGGAAGAGAAAGAGTGCTATATATTCATCTACTTACATATGCATACACAGAGCTATGTATTTATATACTGATATCAGTATCTATATGTACAACAATATAGATAGAGAAAAAGAGAGAGAGATTGAGATTAAGATTTAAGAAAATTGGCTCACCCAATTCTGGAAAGGACAGGTCCATAATTTGCTGGGTGGGTTAATGTGATTGAGACCCAAGAAATCAGTTTTTGTTCTCAAAACACTGACTGGACAATACCCAGCAGCATTATGGAGGACAATCTGCTTTCTTCTAAATCTACTGGCTTAAATATTAGTCTCACTCAAAGCAGATACACCCAGAATATTTGACAGCATGTGGGAACCATGGTACAGCCCAGCAGACTCATAAAATTAATCAGCATAGGTAACAAAACCCAAGGCCCTCAGGCAGACCGCTACCTACACAGACTCCAAAGCAGATCTCCCACCGCTGTGAGAGGAGCCTGCACCTAGTGACACTGACTGCAGTGTCCGCAGAGCCCTGGCAGAGTTCTACCCACACGCCTGACCCATGGAGGCCACGAGACAATAAACACATGCGGTTTCACACTTGTAGTAACAGGTTACTGTCACTCAGCCATATGTGATAAATACAGATACACCTTAGAATTACCATCCCACACAAAATGAAGATTCCTTTAATCCTGTACCCCTGTACTTCCAGTGGGTATGTACTTTTCTCCTCCTGTCATGGAAAACTTTTCCCAAAATGCATCTACTATCTTCCCTGTCCAAACATAACTCCTAATTACACATAACTTTAAATTTGAATTAACTAAATGTGAAAAGTTCAGTTCCCTGGTCTGCAGGTGTAGTTCAGTGATATAGCATGTGCTTAGTATGCAGGAGACCATAGGTTCAAGCACCAGCAGCTCTCCCCCCAAAATCATTTCCTCACTCACAAAAATCACACTGCAGGGCTGAGGATATAGCTCGGTGGCACAGTGCTTTACCTGGCAAGCACAAGGTCCTACGTTTGATTACTGGTACAAAAAAAATACACTGCAGTGCTGAGTTGCCACATTTAGCTCTAGAGTACAGATAGGGTACAGACAGGTACAGAATCTGTCACCTAGAGTGCTGGGCAACTTCTTCACTTAATTACATCCCTTCTCCTATAAATACTCTCCAACAGACAACAGCATGGCCCAGGACTGCCTCTCCAGTCTCATCCCCTATCTCTGCCTTTCTGTGCCTCAGCGAACTGCCTTCTTTCTATATTTGAAGAGGTCAAATGATTCCGAAATGAAGTAGACAGAACGATGCCTCCCTGAATTACACTTCAATTTATGGAACTTGTGATGCTACGTTTCAAAGCCAAAACAGACTTTGCAGAAGTGATTAAGGTTATGGACCAGCCGCTGGGTAATCATCCTAGATTATCTGGATGAGCCCATTTACTTCCATAAATTCTTAAAATCAGAAAAGCTGCCTCAGCTACAATCATAGAAACAGATAATGCAGAGAAACAAATCTGCTGGCTTTGAACATGAAAAAAGGAGCCATGAACTGAAAATATGAGTGCTTTCTAGAAGCTGGAAGGTGGATTTCTAGAAGATAAGCAATGGGTTTCCTGCCAGTCTTCCAGAGGAGGGTGCAGCACTGTGGCACTTTGAACATACTGAGGTGAATCCTGTATCACAATTGTAACCTAAGGAACTGGAATGTAGTAAATTCATGTTGTTCTAGGGTAGCAAGTCTGTGGAAACTTGTTACCATAACAGATGAAGATGGACACATGGAATCAGAGTCTGTGATAAACTAAACAGCAGCCCACCAAAGAAGTGCGTATGGGAATCCAAAATTCTGTGAACCATCCTGACTTTGCAGAAATTATTACATAAAGGATATCGACATGAGAAGATCATCTGGAATTATTCAGTGAATCCAATGCAATCAGAAGAGTCCTTATAAGAGAAAAAGCAGGATCTCAGAGTGAGAAAGTGATGTGATAAGCAAGCAGAGACTGAGGGATGTGGTCACAAGCTAAGGAATGCTAAATGCCCCTGGAAGCTGGAAGAGGCATAAAAAAATGTTTTGGGTACTCTGCTACAGTGGTAACAGAAAACTAACACTAACAGGAACTTTGCACATTCTTCCTGATATCCAGATTCCCCCATCCATTACTATATTAAAGACTGTTGAGGCCGCGGGGCTCTCTTGCATGGCGGCCCATCATTATGCTGCAGGGTGTTCTACTTTTAGGTCGCCCAAACTCACTCTGTGAAGCCCGTTTCTTTTCCTAACTTTAACAAAACTAGTGTTTGTACTTGTCTTGACCAAGTCTTTGCCCAGGACAGAAAGAATCTAGCTTCTTGCACCCCAAAACTCAGTAACTTATTTGGCTTAGCCAAGCAGGGCAGATACTGCCCTTTGGGCACAATTGTTTTCTCTCTCTCTCTCCCGTAGGCATTGGGAACAGTTTTGTGTATTTCCAGAATGGAGGGAAGAGGCCTCTGTGATTTCCTTCCAGCCAGGGAGGCCTATGGGCCTGTCCCATATTTATCTCTTTTCTTTCATTTTCCTGTTTGCAGTGACTCTGTAGGTACGAGGTAAGTAGTCAAAGAGCCTCTTATGATGCCCTTTTGTCCTTGCATTTCGATTCTCCATGAGATTTTACTACACTTGGGAAATTAGCATGGTCTCTGTCTATGCCAGTTTACTGACATAGGGTTGAATTTCCAGTCTGCACCTTTTCCCTAGACAGCCAGTTCGTTATCAGGGTGCTACCTTAGGGTTGCCATCTTGTCTTCTCACATAACTGGCTGGTCATTTTGGGTGAGCCATGTGGGTTCCACCATGTTTGTTTGCAGCTGGACTTTCACGGTCCCCTGAAGACCCCACCCTAGTGGATAGGTTCTGAGTTTTCAATTATAAGGAACATGTAGATTTCCTTTAATGTTTCTTTTGAATTGGGCTAGATCCTTTCCTTGTTTCTTCTATAACAAAATGTAGGTAATTTAGAAACATACAAAGGCCTGAACAGAACAAGAAACAGTATGGAAAGCTTAACTCAAGTGACTGTGAGTCACGGTGGAGCCATCCTCATTCTTACTTTAAAAAATGTTTCTCTCTCTACTGCCTTAAACAGAGGAGCAAAGTTTTCATTATCAGGTAAAAAGATTTACTATCAGGTATTGTTTCCTCAAGTGCCTCTGCCCTGCTTAAGTAGAGCCATCCAGTGGCTCAAAGTGGCTAAGGGAGTCCAAGTGGGGAGGAACCCCACACTCATCTCACCAGAGTGTTGCAGGGCAAGGTAGAGCCCTCAGGTGTCCCAAGGCCCTCTCCATAAGGAGCTAGTGGGCCCCAGTATGGAGATGAAAAGCCCTTAACAGGGCTTTCATCTGTGCTTCTATGACAGACAGTGTCATCCTAGCTTTCAACAAAGACATCTGTCTAATAAATACTTGAGTCTCACAAGGGACACCTTGGATGCTAACCTGAGCCTTCTCCTTCTGCATGGGACACCACGCAGGATCGGAGACCTAGTCGTCTCCCTACAACACCCTACAAGAGCCATGGGAAATCTCGAGAACCACGCCCTGCAGATTCCACTGACCTCACTGCTCCATGGGGAAAGGTCTGACCCTGCCAATTTACAAAGGGACACCTGATCTACTAGTGCTATGGACTTGAGTGCAGGATGAACTAGAAACCAGTGAGAGATGTGATGGCAGTTTAAATTATAATGCTATTTTTCAGTTAAGTTGTTTCTGCGTAAAGCATTCAAGGTAGAGTAAAATCCCCTATGTTCAGACTTTTGTGACCGTTTATCTCAGGAAAATCCCAGAAATGATGGCATTTAGAGAGGCCCTCAAGGAAGATAGAGATATCTTTGATGATCCTGTCCTTGGGTCCCCATCTATCTCTTGGGGTGATGGGGGGACATGGGTTTCTCTCATCTGTTTAATGATTATAACCAACGGGGTGGTCTGCTCATCCTTTTAATAATCCTCAGGCCAGTAAATCAGTTCCAGTCTCTTTGAATAAGTCGTGAACTCCAAGTTGGGGTCCCATTTTCAGTTGCAGATATCTAGCAATGCAAATTCAGCCAGGCCGACTTCAGAGGATCCTCAAAAGCTTGCAGATGGGTTTCAAAGTTTGACCTCTGCTTTCAACTTATCAGGGCGAGATGTCCAGTTCATCTTGGCCACTGTACTCCAAATGGAAAAAGAAAGACTCCTACAAGCAGCTAACTTTGCTAATAATATCTCCAAAATTTGGACTATGAATTCCAGGCAAATCCAAACTACCAAATAAAGAATGCCAACTTTAAAAAATGTATTTCACAGGTATATACTTTTCTCTCAACTCATTAAGTTGTATGTATTAAATATGTACTATTTTTTGTACAGAATCATATCTTATAAAATGGTGTTTTAAAATGCTGGAAGTTGGTACTAACAAATTTTTTAAATGTGGGAGTACAGTTGGGAATTACACTGATTTGAACATTATTTGGTGAAGAATTAATAGATGCCAACATGAAGTGCAAAGTAGTCAGTACTCCTGGGGGATGCCCTCTGATACCAAACTCTGCAGATTCTTGAATTTTTCATATGAAATGACACAGTGTCCGCATATAACCTAAACACAGCCTCTTGTATACATTAAATCACCCCTGGATTACTAAAAACACCTAATACAGTGTAAATGCTGTATAATTAAGTTTTTGCAGTATGCTGTTTAGGGAATAAGGATGGGAATAGAAGTTTACATCTACTTCGTACAAATAGAATTCTTCCCAAATATTTCCAAACCCCATTTCATGTCTGTAGTGAAACCCAGGAGTACAGAGGGCCAACTATAATACTGCTTTTCCTCTACGCGGGGCCAGTGTGTTTTCTTCATCTAGACAGGAGTTATTTTTTATTTCCTTTGGTTAAGTTTCTCCTTGCCTCGTGGTGAATAAGAACATCTGTCCTGCACAGGATAACACTATCAAATAATCTATGAGTAGAAATAGAAATATAATTGCCTATTGAGTTGTGGTTATCATTGTTGCTGCACTGCTCACATCAAAACAACTGTATGATGTAGGGGACTCTCAGGAGTCCTGACTTTACCATCCCAATATTAACATCGACTGGCAGGGTCCTGTGCAAGCAATTGTCATCACGATATGTAAAGTACAGACGAGTCCTGCAGGAGACTTGAGAACAATATTAGGGGCAGCTCAGGAGGGAATCTGCAAATAAGCTGTAACAGATACAACACCTAGAAATCCGCTTTCCTCAGTCTGAGTCCAATGCGTCCATTAAAATCATTTGATGGATTTAGCACAGCAGCATTCCAGAGCGGCTGTGACAGAGACAGAGCGCGCTGGGGCTGAGGTCACTGTTTCTGTTGCGTAGCTTCTGTTGCTCACAGAAACAGTGAACAAGCAAACACTGGACAGGGTTACAACGTGACACATTATCATAAGATGGGACATGCAGGAACGGAGCTCGAGAGGATATGAAATAGCACGGGTCACTTCTTTTCTGAATTGAAACCAGTTAACCCTGTTTAACAACAGTGAGGTCCTGTAACATTCTCCAGGAAAATTAAGTAGTTAAAGCTTTTCTTTGCCTAGAATGTAAGAATCTGACTTTCTCCCATTCAAAAATGTCAGATATTTAGCCAGTCTCCCAGCCTGCTGCCCCTCTAAGGAAGTACTGAGCCCTACCCCTTATCTGATGAAAGAGCACGAGTGATTAAAAAGTATTACACAAACATTTGAAATGTCTGAGAAACGAAAGTGTTTCGTAAAATGCTTACTGTGTGAATTGTAACTCATTTATCAGTTACCATACACACCAATAAGCTCAAAACTGGTGATCCTGAAAAAGTATAAAAATATCAAATATCTCTAAATTTCTACTTTAAATAAAATGATAACATATAAATTTAAATGTTAATTTTACCTTTGGTTTATGAATTTATTTCTAAAGAACTTTTTAGAAGTTAATCATTATCTTCCTAAACTGTGGACTAACAGTTCTTCTCCTACAGGGTTTTCATTCAAAAGTATTTACTGAGAATATTAAAAAATATTTTATTTACTATAATATAATATCAAATCTCTCCAAAATAAATTTATATCCAGACTATTTATAATAAAAACACCTAGCAGTGTTTATTTACTTTATTCTCTTATTGAGCTATAAATAGATAAAAAGAAATTACTTTCTGAAAAAGTTTAAAAATTTTCCGAGTTTTTTAATGAATAAAGTAACTACATATCTAGTATAAAAATTACCATCTATTTTTGATGGGATTAAGAAACATTGGGGGAGAATAATGGATACCAACTATACATTTCACAGAATTTCCTTGCAAAAATGTTTTTAAAAATCATTAAAAGTTAACATTGAAGCCAGGTGTGATGCTACACACCTGTAATCCCAGGACTTAGAGAAGCTGACATAGGATAATCACAAATTTGAGTCCTGCTGGACAACTTAGTGAGACTTTGTCTCAAAAACAAAATTGGTTCTAAAAAGGATTGGGGCAAACCCCAGAACCACACACACACACAAAGAAATTAACACTGAGGTAGTCCCACCTCTGCTAACACTAAAGCAAGTTGTAACTGACTACTCCTCCTGGAGATGATTATAAGTTTTAGGATAAAACAAAAACAAAACCAAAAAACCAACAGGAAAAACAACAGTATTTCAACAAACTCCCTTGGAGCTCTTCCATAAAGCACCACTCCCGCTTACGAAGGTGCGTCCCCTGGTCCCAATCACCTCCCAAGACTCGGCTAATGTTACCATGCCATACTAGAGACTGAGTTCAACATGAGAGTTTTGAGAGGACATAAACATTCAAACAATAACAACACAAGACCGAAGAAACCCAAAATTTCGTACAAAAAAGAATTTTCAAAGTGATAGGTAAGGAACTGGCACCTATTAGCTAATTTCATTTGTCTTCCTCTCTTCCCTTTATTATTTTAATAAAGATTTCTGTTTGCAGTCTTACAACTTAGATTCCACAATATTTAGGTGTCTTTTTTTCCCCTCTTGAATCAGAAGATAAATTAATACCACCAAGTGCTGAACACAGTGAGTTTCCTCGTGTGGGTGAGTAAAAGGACATCTTCTCTGAAGGGAGCCGGCTCCATCTCCTCAGGCAGAAGAAGACGTCATGGCTGCCATGTCCCAGCGAAGTTCAGATGTGTGTGGCAGGGCTGCAGGTCAGACTGGTTACCTCTCAGTCCCTACCATCTCTTCTATGTGCTGCTCATAATTGCTGGAGCCTGGCTCGGGCAGGCAGTATCTCCCACAACCGGGGTCACTTGGCTTTCCCTTTAATTCTAGCAGGGGACATACTACAAGACCAAGAAGACAGGAGGTTTCTTCATAAATTGGAGGGGATGTTTGTCTGTTCGCTTGTTTGCCGAGTACTCCTCAGCACCGCCTCCTGCAGTGACACTGCTTCAGCTGCTCACTTCTTCTGTGTGACCAGGATTGTCCCATCGCAACCCTCAGAGAGGCCGGAAGGCAGAAACCGCTGCTCAGGAATCTGCACCCTGGCTCCACCAGCACAAGCACCTCGGCTGTGCCGGCAGCACTGCCTTACTCATGGGGCCAGTGTGAGCCCCACTGGCCACTCCTCTAAGCACACAGCCTGAAAACACCCAGCTCCTACTCGGTCCCCACAGCTTTGGTGTGGTAACCTCTACCCATAATCATTCATCTCTTCTTGCCTGTTTCCTTTGGCTATTCCCATTCTCCCAGCAGTCTTCTAGGTTACATCCCTCTGTTGAAGTATCCACACTCTTTATAGTTTCTTGACTGGACCTTATCAATCTACTAGTGAAAAGAATCTTTGAAGCAGCCGTGAGGCTGGCTTAAAAATCTACCACTCCAAAGTGAAGAGCACAGAGAATTCCACCAGAAATAAGTCACGTGCATACAAAAACATAAAAATAAATTTAAAAAATAAGCAAAAACCCTTAATGCAGTATAAGTATCTACAAACCACAAGCAGAAGAATTGACAGAAAGTTTAGATTTAAATTAAAGAAGTATAGACATTTACTTTTCAAAATTCTAGAAAGTTGTTCAAGGAAAGAAATATAATGATAGCACACTATGTCTTTGCTATAGTTTGGATATGAAATGACCCCAAAAGACTTGCTCTGATTCATGCTACTACTTGATGGTGGTGGAATGTTTAAGAAACTGACAACCTTGAAGAGCTAAGACCCAGTGAAAGTGACATGGGGAAAATGCTAGATATCAGATGCACCAAGCGCAAGTTCCCCAAAGTCGAAGAATGAGTTCTAAGGAATGGAGGGAAAGAGCAAGAAACTTTATTGAAGAAAAGGAATGGTGAGTAGGAATAGATAATAGAACAGCTCCTGAGCGACAGGAGGGGTTCCAAATGGGCTGCCAATGAGACTACTTCCCGAAGGAAGCTTTATAGAGCAAAATCACAAGGTGGGTACCACATGAGTCAAAAGTATGATCAGCCAATAAGATTACAAGTACAGTTGCTTAGGTAATATCGATCCAATAGTAGCAAGGACATATGGTCAACAATCTATAGTCTTGGTCTTGTTTTTAGTCTTCGTCTTAGTCCTAGTGGGTGAGAGAAGAAGCCTATCCCTAATGAGACAATGGTTTATTAACACAGGAAATCTCAAAAAGGTGGTACCAGTGATCTCAGGCTTCCCCTTACCCTTAGGGAAGCATGCGAATCTGGCCACTGTGACTTTAATCTTCTTCCGATGTGCCTCTACCAGTCTCCATGCATTCCTATCTTCTACACTGAATTCCTCAAGGGCCCAGCTGTGTCTGACTGCCTATAGTATTTCCATTGCATTTGGCCGTCTATAATAAAAGGAGATAGGGTACTGGGGTTATAGCCTTGAAGCGGTTTCGGGACCCCAGCCTCTCCCCTGTTCTCTCCTTCCTGGCCACATGAGGTGAACAGGCCTCCTCCACCTCGCACACGGTCACATTCTAAGCCACTGCCAGCCCAACACACCCAGGTCAAGCAACCATGGACTGAAACCTCTGACACTGGAAGTCAAAGCAAACCTTTGCTCCTTTTAACCCAGGTCATCTCAGGCATTTATGATGGTGATGAAGCTAATTAGCATAGTCTTTAATGTCATAGTAATGAGAAAGGTACTGAATATTAGCATAACCAAAAATTGAGATTAAAAAGATTAAGCGAAAACTTGAAATGTTTGTTGGAGGAGTGAAAACAACGCAAACTGTCTTTCATTATTAAAAGGTAATAGATGACATGTTTTAAAAGGGTAAACAGAAATACAAGCTAGTTACTTAGAAACTTGAAGGTAGGAAAGAATTGGCAAAAAGAGTAGTAAGTAGAATCTGGGACAGGGACCAAGGGATGGGGTAGAACTTTGTCATTTTTCATTGCAAGCTTTGTAAGAACTATTTGACTTTTAAAACTACACATTTATATCTTTGATAAGATACAAATTAAAACTAACAAAAATCAAACAGTGTTTGAGATAAGGTAAACTAGTTCTACTCTTAGGTTACATGCTATGGCTCCAGAGCATTTATTGCTGATGTAAACTCTGAAACTGTAAGCCAAAGAAAATTCTTCTTTTTAAATGGACTTATCTCAGGTATTTGTTACAGTGATGAAAAGTTGACTGATGTAGTCCTTACTAGCATAACAACATCAACAATAGATTTATAAAAGAGTCCTTTTATAGTGTGATAGCATGGCTCTTTCATAAACAAGAAGCAAAAAATAACCTCCTGGAGAAAAGTTAATGCTGTCCAGCCAGATATCATCTATAAGAACTTCTGAGGATTGATTATGTTGAAAGCAACATGGTTATTTTTGGCCAACATTTTATAACATACAAATATACAATAGTGAAAAAGTGGTATTCAACAGGTTTTTTCTGTATAGTTACCAATAACATAAAGGCAAAATCACACGCGACACAAACAGGAAAGTTCTTGGGGTTTTGTCAAAGTGGAAAAATAAACATGGTAACTCTCTAGAAATGGAATTTTGGATCTGTTCTGAATACTCATTAGATAACTGAAGCCAGTGTGGTTTTTTTTTTTAAAGTATAGTCCTAGCATAGACTTTGAACCTTAATCCAAAACTCTTTACATCTCTCTTATTCTTGTATTGTTACCACTGTACTCTCTCCTACACTGTGACTGTTTTCTAAATCCCAATTTCGCCTGCCTATAAGCTTCTCTCTAATTCAGATTCCATGGAATCCACCTCCACCCACCCTTTTAACACCCTCAAGCACAACCCCGTCCAATTTGAACCGATATAAACATCTCCCTTCTCACTTCTATAACTGGGCAAGTAAGCACTAGCCGATGGAGAAGTAGTGAAAGTACCTTATCGCTGTAGGCAGCTTCCTCTTGGAGAAGTCTGGCTTGCTCTTTAATTAGGAAGCCCCTCTGTATCAAGATTTCCACACCTTTGCCACCATCTCCACCCTTCTTCTTATTACCAGATGACCCTGCCTCTGAATTCAGTACCAGATCCCAGTCAAGTATGTACACTCGATTAATTACAAAGGATAATTGCAGCTTCCCTTTCTAAATTCTCAATCTCTGTTTTATTTATTTATTTATGTTTTTGAGACAGAGTTTTGCTGTGTAGTTCAGGCTGGCCTTGAACTCACTATGTAGCCCAGGCTTTCCTTGAGCTCTCACTGATCCTCCTGCCTCAGTCTCCCCTTCCTGAGTGCCCGGGTTACAGGCATGTGCACCATGCCTGGTTCTGAAATCTTTTGTTGAGTAATCTATCACATCACAATCTACACTGATCTGTTTGTGTCTAATGAATCTCGCTGACCGAAGCAGAGTAGACCAGGGTTAAATTATTCTGATCCATTGGAAACTATACAGCAAGGACTACAGCCTTCCCTCCCGTCTATGAGTAAGGAACTTCAGAATTCAATACTGGTCATGGTGAGTTCATATAGGGCTGGGGCCCCACACAGCTTTTTCCATGAGAACAAGGAAGCAAAGTCAATGTACAAACAGAAGCAAAAAGGTACAGCAGATGCTTAACAACTGAAGATGTTACACATGTGACCCACTTAATCCTAAGGGACTCTCTGCTACCGATACCACCCCCATGTGCTTCTCCAACATACTCCACTCCAGCATGTTCAAAGATAAAACTGGGTAGGCTTCCACCACCTTCAGATCCTTGCCTCTTACCTTGCCTCTTACCTTATTACATCAGAAATTAATTCTTCCAGTTGTGCCCTACTATCATTCACTATGACTCTCCAGGGGTCCCACCCTCCATCCTCCAAATCTCTGTCCAGTGCACGCCTGGGAACACTGTATGTCCTACACGTTGGAGGCAAAACTCTAAAGTAACAGATTCGTCCTGCCCTCAAGACACCAGTAGAGGAAACGGATAACTGAGCCAGCCGTGTCACCATGGTTAGGAGATCCTGAGTACTGTGGCCGTGCACAAGAAGGGAGTCCACGCTGGAGAAGCGAGCTGACATACTGCTGAGACCAGAGCCGAGTAAGACAGTGCATGCCATGGCAGGACACATGAGAAAGGAGCCCATGGAAAGGCTGAGGGTCCGCACGAATGCAGTGCATTCGAGCCACCAAACACAAAATAGCTGAGAAATAACGTCTCAGGTGGGCAGTAGGAAGTGATGTACCAGAAAAGCAAAACAAGACCAGGTCACAAGAATCCTGACAAAATCCTTGAAGTTAATGATGCCATCTCTGGCCTTTGTAAACTCTTATTCTTTACTGCCTTTTAAACTAGTCCATGTTTTTGGATTTTTAAAACACCTTCCTTAATCCTCCAATGTTATGGCCTTCTCCTTTCCCCTCTACATTCGCCACCGTAACTCTCAGTGTTCACCCTCAAAGTAAAGGCCATGCCACAGCTTTGATTCTCATCACCCTGCCTTGGGTTCTATGACACCACGTCACCTGGCTTTCATCCTGTGTTCCCTACTCTCCTTATCAGCGTCCGTCTCGGGGTCCTATTTTGGTGCCACATCCTCCCGAGCTGCTTGCCTTCCTTGTTCCTCTCCTGTTCTTCCGCCACGTCCTCTCCCTGAGTGACCTCAAGCACTGTCAGGGCTTCACCTGCAGTGTGATGCTGACAGCTCCCCATCTGCGCCGCGTGCAGATGGGACCGAGCTCCGGAACCACGCTGTCCTTTCGGCTGTCTCTGAGAAGACTACTCCAATCGTGGTGTCTTACACTAAACTCATGCAGGGCCCCACAGCCCTGGTTCATCTCCAGTAACCAAAACTGCCCATGAAAAGCTCTGGCTCCAAACTTGACTTGCTTTTGTTTTTCCTGTTTCCTTATCACCCAGTCACTCAGTCAGGGCTGTTTATCAACTCCACATCCTCAACAGTTCTACTAGGTCCTCTTATCTGTGCTTCAGTTGCTCCTATTTTGGCTCCAACCCCCACTGCCTGATGACTGTGACTCTTCACATTTACCAGAGGGATATTTTAAAGTAGAAATCTGATGTGTCAATCTGGACTTAAGATTCTAAAGCTATCCCACTGCCTGCAAGGCAGGGCCCCTCTGGCAGCCTGCTTATCTCTCAAGCTTGAGGTCCCACTGTTACCCAGAATATCTGGAGCCCCCAGCAAAACCTCTGCGTACTTAAAGCAAGTCACTCTGAGCTTCTCAGAGTTACGTTTATTCTGGGATCCCAGTGACCCCAACATAAAGGAACCTATGTGCAGGGAGAATCTATAATTGCTACAGCCACATGCTTCACTGCTCCTCAGTGGCCTCTACACAGTGAGATTCACAATTAGCATCTTTGAAGAATCAAAATAGTAAAATAAAATAAAAATTTTTTTAAAAGTTCTTAATTGAAGAAATCAATAATTTTATTGCTTTACTGTTTCATAGACCTTGAGAGAAATATAACAAACTGACCTTCCCTTGAGGAGTAAAATGGTATTAATTAAGGTTTATATTTATGTATTTATGTTTGGCACTGGAAACTGAACTCAGGATCTCATGCTTGCCAGGCAGGCGCTGTGATGTGCCTCTGAGCTATATCCCCAGCCCTAACTTTTATTATTTTTTAACTAAAGATTTTCTCAGAAAGTCATTTTTCTCTTCATTTCTTGGCTCCACTCTTCTCTTTACAGTCACTGCTTTTATGCATGTTTTATCTGTTTTTACTGCAAACTACCTCAAAGATTGTTTCAAAACAAGAGAATAATGATCAATTTATAGATAAAGTAGAAAAAACACATATTTTACATTTTTTGTAAAGAACATTTAAAGTGGGTCAGAAACACAAAAAGGAGTGGGGGAAGGGATAACTCACAAGGAAAATAATTCATCTTTAAGTTTAGCATATCTGCTGCTCTTACTGTTTTAATTAATCCATAATACTGAATAAATACAATTTTAATGATTTGGTCTGCAACTGGGTTATATTTTAACTTTACTAGCCATTATATCAAGAATCATTTCCCAACATGTTATATGCCTATTTTTTCTTAGACTTACTTCCATACACCATATAGTTAGCTGCCTTTGCACTTTGGCCCAAGTAAGGAAGACACCACGCTGCAGAGCAGATCCCTAGAAGCTGGACCCCACAGAACCCCGTTTGTCCTCTTGGGGAAGGAAACCCACAGAAGCCTTCCTTATCCCCCACTCTGTGCTATATATGAAACCATCTTGCTTTATTTTCCTCTTCACACTTTATACCAACCAAAGTTACCTTCACTACATTTTAATTTTATGTATTTTCTGTCTTCCTACCTGCCCACTCGCAATTAGAAAGTCCCATCAGTTATACCTGATGACATCATTATCAAATTACATTAGCACCCAAAAAATATGTGTTGGTCAGATAAAAGAACGCATGACATACACTTACATAATCATCGGTTGAAGATTTAAAGATGTTAACACAGGTTATAACTTAACATTAACTAGGTAAGACGCGGTGATGCACACCAGTAATGCATGCGCTCTGGGTGACTGATACAAAAGAATCCCAATTTCGAGCCCTACCTTGGCAACTAAGTGACTTAGTGAGATCTTGTCTCAAAAATAAAAAGGGCTAGAGATGTTCAGTGTGAAGATCCTGGGTTCAATCTTCAGTAGCACAATGACAAGCCCTAACCAACAGACAAACCGTGTGACCATACTGCCATCATTAATCTATTTACAGTTATTTACCATGATCAAAGTAATTTGAATTACGAGTAGTTTATTTAATATTTGTGAGTTTATTAATAATGCTTATTTAGGATACAACCCTTCAGAATATACTAAGTGAAATAAATAAGATACACATGTGTAAACATTGTTTCATTAGTGTGACAAACTGAAAGAAAAATCATGTAAATGTGTATGTATATGTATATAAAAATAGTTAAGATAGTTATACTACTGAAGACAAAGATTTGTACTTGCATAAGATAGATATACTACTGAAGACAAAGATTTGTACTTGCATTGTTCAGACAACTGAATACAGATGTCTTGTGCTCTGGGTGAATGATTTGGGGATGACAATGCACAATGTATCATTGTTGCCTCTGATTGATGTGCTTTGAAATTTTGTTACAGTTTATTTTTCTTCTTTTTATTCTATTTATCTTTGAATAATATGAACTTAAGAAAAAGATGATGACAATAACAAAATATAATAATAATGCTTATTTATATATTGTTTCTTCTTAAATGTATATGTTTTAAAATTTTTTTCCAAGTATTATGGGGTGCTCGCTTTGGCAACACATATATAATACCTGATGAAGTATTATGGGATGAGAGAAAAGTCTATCATTTTACTTTCAATAAATATGAATCTAATGAGCTGAAACTGGAATGAAGTAAAGGAAAAAGTCTACAAATTATAACATTTTTCTAATAATATTACTACTGACAAGCAGCACTTGAGTATTTATTGTACTGCAAACATCACATTTATTGATAGGAAAAAATCACACATATTGATAGAAAAAATCTCTAGAGTTAAATAGTAACTAATTCAATTTTGAGTTCTATATCTAAGGTTAAATAGTGTAGAAAATACATGAAATGTAGGCGATACATTTCTTTGGACTTCTACATGAACAACTGAAATTCAAAGCAACATTCTCCCTTTAGTTTCTACTGTGTATGTGTACACCACAATTTACATCATAAAAGGGTCAGTTAGATTTATATAAATAGAAGGTAGTAGGTATTTTACAAGGTTCACAATGTTAATAAATCCATTTCAGAAAAATTAATAGAAACTACTGCTAAGTACCATCATGATGAATTTTCAACTTTGAAATGTGCAAAATATAAACAGCCTGAGAAAAATATTGAAATACCATAGGATTAAAATTACCATTTGCTATGAAATGATATCCTTATTGCATGACATACTAAGTATTGTGTGGTAACTATGTAACTAAGTCATGTTACACAGAACAGCACCTTGCTATTAGTAAATATTAAAACCAGAAATTTAACTTTAGTTGTGTTCAAAAGAAATCAATTTTTTCTGGCATAATACAGTTCCATTTCTGTGAAATGTTTGTTATGAAGCAATTGCAAATCAGAATATATACTCATTTCCAACAAAAATATTTAATTAATATAGCAGTCCTTTTATTTTGATGATTTAGAACTCTCAATTCGTAGCCTGGCATGGTGGCACATGCATGTAATCCCAGCACTTAGGCTAAGAGGGGAGGATTACTGCAAGTTTGAGACAGCCTGGGTTACAAAGTGAGCTCAAGACCAATCTGAACTGCAAACTGGATAGTGAGAGCTGTCTCAAAAAGAGGAAAAAAGGAAAAAAGAAAAACAAAAGAAAGAAACAGAAACAGAGAAAAGAAAAAAAAAGAAATTTCAATTCTTTCAGTGGGGTGCTCAATGATTAAAAATACAGGATAGCCCAAGACTAAAAGTATATGAAAAGTCATATCCATGGGAAAATAAACTGCACAATACAAAATGAATATGTGATTTAAAAAATAAAGGATAATTTCCTGCAAATGACTCAAAAGGTCAGATCAAAGATTTATGTCCAAATAGTAGAAATGCTTTGGTAATTATTGTCATGGTTACAATATAGTAAGGGCAAAAACACTCACTTAATAAGCCAGTTCATAAAACTAAAGGATGCTGCTTCTTAGAAAACTAATGTGAATTTATGAGAGGGGACACACAGACCCCTTCTGGAAAGACAACTCCAATGGTTGATTTAATTTTTAAACTGAAGAAGTAAACATCTTCAAATTTATGGCAAGCTTTTACAGATTCACACTTTGTATAAATTCAAATATGTCCCTCAGGTGTTAGGAGCTGGATCAATGCACAAGCCGAAGGGATCGTACAAGGATCGAGCACTAGGATGGCTGCCTGCTTCTCAAGTGACTTGAAATAAACCCTCTCCAACACGATTCTACACATTAAATGAGTGTAGCTGTCACACTCCATGTTCCCTTGAATCACCAAGAAAGTGGTGATTTTAAGCAAACAAGGAGCAGGCAGTCCTCAGGAGGTGAGGTTGGTGACCCCAACTGCAGACCTAATGTTCCAGTGCACAGCGCATTAGTCTTGTAGAACCAGAAGCCAGGCATGACTGGGAACCAAAGAGACTATTCCATTCTGTCGTCTCTTCCCCTTGACCAATAAACTCTCATCTGCATGGATCGTCCCAATGCCTTTGCATCTTCAAAGTGTATAGATCTGTTTTATGGGAAATCTGACCAACTTGACCCTACAAAGTATGAAGTAATTCTAAAGGTCAGTGCTTCTACAAACTACCTCAAAAGTAAATTCCTAAAGCAATGCCTGCTCCTTTGTAGTGATACTCGGTTTAGCATGTATTAGTGTGGCTTTCCTTGCTGTGACACAATACCTGTGAGAAAATTAACTTAAGGTACTTAAAATCAATTTTGGCTTATAGTTTCAGAGGCTTCAGTTCGTGGTAGGCTGGCTTCCCTGTTTCTGGGCCCTCACACCATCAACAAATGAATGGATAAAAAAATATATATATCACCCATAAGAAGGGTAAGCTTGAACTATTTCCAAATGGATATACCTTGAAGTCATACTCTTAGGTGAAATAAATCAGATACACATGTAAAAATAGTGCATGGCTTCTCTGGTGTGAGAAACCAAAGTGTAAATAAGCACCAAAATGTATAATATATATTGTAAAATAGGAAGAAAATGTTCAAATGGGAAGGGGAGGGAGAAAGGATGGAGGGGGACAGGAAGGACAGGAAAAGAAAATAAAACAAGAAGGAAAACATGGAAACAATCCTTTTGTAAATAAGAAGAGTAACAAGGGTTGACGGGAGGGTAGGAGAAAGGAGAAAAAAGAAGAATTAAGATACATCCTGTACAAGTACAAATCCCCTATGATCAATGGGATAATTATGTATACCTAAAATGTACCAATACACTTAATTAATGCAAAAAAAATGAAGAAATCCTGGAACAAAATCTAAAAATAAAACCAGAGTATCACAAAATGCAACTGTTGTTGGAACACAAGCAGAAAACATGACACCTCCTGTCAGCTCGACAAAGTGCCACTGAGGAAGGCACAGGAAGGCCGCTTCAAACCTGTGAGATGCAACACACAAACAGGGTAAGAGACACACTAACGAGTGTTCAGAATGTAACACTCGGAGAACCAGCAATGATGCAACTTTTTCCATTGTTGTCTCATCAGTGAGGAACCTAGGGGAGCCTCCCTGTCTTGGATTAAATGTTATTTCCTTCTCCTTGCCAGCAGCAGCCTATAATTCTTCTTCACATGAGCAGCTACTCTACTCTCCTAAAAAAATACATTTGTGGGATACTGGCTAAAAGAGGTGTATTTGTACAGTTCAATATAATGCTTGAGAAATAGAACTACAGTCTTCAGAAAAAAGGACAAGAAAGGCAAAACCTAACAGGATAATGTAAGCAAAAAATTTAGAGCACACTGTCAATTTTGTCCTTCTAGGTTTTTTATTTTTTATTTTAGAGAGAAAAGTAAAAGTAATAATGAAACAGAGTTACAAAACAGGCTAGTAGCTGGGCGTGGTGGCACTCGGGAAGCAGAGGCGGGAGGATCACCTTGAGTTCCAGGCCAGCCTGGGCTACAAAGTGAGTTTGAAACCCTGTCTTGAAAAAAATAAAAATAAAAAAATAACAGACTAGTAAGACAGTAACAATAATTAATACATTGTGAATTGTTGCTACATAATAGTTACTCAGAGTATAAGACATAAGCATGAAATATGGTCTAAACAATATAACATATCTCTTTGCAATGAACTAAGAGAAACTACACACACACACACACACACACACATATATATTTTTTACTTTTTCCTTTCATCCTTTACTTTCAAGTGTTAACTGAACCACAATGAACTATAGTGGAAGTAATATTATCATTTGAATTTAATCCTCCAATTTCTCAAACTATCATTAAAAGCCTTAAAGAATCAAGAGTTTAGAGTGTGCTTAATGATTAGCAATTGTTAGAAGGCCAATTTAAAAAAGTTATATACATTTATAAAATATGCAATACACATCCATGAACAGGCGCTTTTCAGTACCTTGTGGTGAAGGCCCCAGAGCACACTGGGAGCCCTATTTTTTCCCAGTATGCTCCAGAAGATGGAAGTCCCACTGCCAGGACTCCAGGGAGGCCCAAGGCATGAAGACAGGCATGATGCTGGAGTGTTTCCACAAGCACTGCACCAGCATGGAGCTAACATGACTGATCCTTTGCTAATCCAAGTGACTGACTTATTTGTGATAGTGAATAAATTTCCTTGCAGATTTTTCATATGTTTTTCTGTATTGCCTTTGAGCAATTACGTTCATCTCTTAGAATCACTCAATCTTAGCTACCACGTTTTTCTTACATAAGATACCCAAAGTACAAATAAAGAGCAAAGTAAAAGACAGAATTTGTCTGAGGCTTCCTGCAGAATCAAAATTCACAGAATCTCAAATCCTTATATATAAAAGGGTGACATATTTGTATATTAACCTACACACATTATCCAGTGTTGCTCATAATATTTAATCCATTGCAAAGGCGGCATAAATAGACTGCATTGTTTAGGGAATAACGGCGATAAAACAGTCTAAACCAGTTCAGTATAGATCTAATTTTAGAATAAATTATAATATTCAGTTTATGAATAGTTGGAATCAGCGATGCAAAGTCCACATATATGTAGGAACAATATTATATGTGCATATAAGATGGGTATGTTAGGGTGAAAGTACAATCCATGCCATTCCAATCAACTTGAGTTTCATGTGAGCCAGGAATCATCCAGGAGACTTAGAAGGAAAGACTCCACAAAGCGTGCTTTAGTCCTAATGCAAGTTATAATCTGATAGGGGAAACTGAAAGGTACTCACGCAGCTGAAATGCAGCAGGAGTGAAGACTGAGTGAGATGGGGTTAGGAAGACGGGTGAGTGCCGTGGGGAGGCTCTGAGTCCGGGCACACACAGTGAAATGTCCTCTGGGGCCAGGATGATAAAGTGGAGAATGACTGAAGTTGCTGGGAAGAAAAACCACGCAGGACATTTCCCTGCAACAAACAGCCACGGGGTAGCAGTCGTGGACTACTGTCCAGTGAAACTGTGGCCCTGGATACTTCAATTTCTAATTCTGAGGAAGCCTGGAATCTAGATATTTTATGTATAAGCTTTCTAATTGTTGGAAGTATGCTTAATTTTTGTCTACATGTAGTCTATATGTAACATGTCCATATCTGGTGATTACAAAAATACAAATGAAGACAGCACTGAGATTCTATCATACTCGAAAAGAATGGCTATCACCAAGAACTCAAATAATAACAAGTGTTGGAGAGAGTACAGGGGCAGGAGAGAATGAACCCTTCTATGCTGTTGGTGGGAATTTAAATTGCTGTACAACAACTCTGTACCACCACTATGGAATTCAGCAGAGAGATTCCTCACAAAACTAAAAATAGATTATTCCACCCAGTATTCCCCTTCTGTGTATTTTCTGGAAAGAGTTTAATACATCATATTACAGTGATCCATGCACACCCACGTTAATAGCAACACAACTCATAACAGCTAAATTTTGGAAGCAGTTTATATGTCCACCAACAGATGAATGTAAAGAAATTGTGGTATTTGTACACAATGGAGCACTACTTTAGATAAATTTGAATCATTTTAGAAAACTTCAAAGCCATAATGTTAAATGAAAATCAATCACATGAGCTCAGATATCACGTTTTTCTTATATAAAAAACTCAAAGCATAAATAAAGAGCAAAATAAAAGACAGACAATAAGAAACAGAGGGATAACTCTTTTTGCAAATGGGAAAGGGACCAAGCAATGGAGTGAGGGTGGTGGGGGGAAGGAGGTACAGAGAATGAAGATATGTCACATGCCTGGGCCAGATCCCTAGGACAAAGGTCATCACTGCACGAACAGGTACTAATAAAATAAACAATAGAAAGAAAAATATTTGGCCCATTGCTAAAGGCAAGATGGAGCTTCTAATACTTTTTAAAAGAATGGTATAATTAGATTTGTATTTTAGAAACACACCCTGGTGAAGGAAGGACCAGAGACAGGTAGGTCAGTTACTTGCAAAAACATATACTAGCAAAACGAAACCCTGTGGTTTAAACCTGAACAACAGAAATGTAGAGAGAGTCACCTGGGTAAAAACAATTGGGGAGCAGGCACACCATAAGTTGAGGTTCGGAAGCAAGCCGAGAGGCGAAACTAAAAATATAAGAGGAAAGCTGAGTATCAGAGTGAGAACATACATCAGTGTCATGAATTCAGGAAAAGTGGGACAGACTGAGACAGAACACTGAAATTTAGCACAGATTGAAAACTTCCTTTTCCGAAACTAGAAGAGGTAAAGAATATGGACAGGGTGGCTCGGAGTGTAGCTCAGTGGTACAGCACTTGCCTAGCCCTGCGTACAATTTCAGCACTGCCTAAAAACAAAACAAAACAAAAACAATGACATATGAAGATGGAAAAAAGAAAGTAAGAAAAACATACCTACTAGCATCTATTATCTTAGAAATGGATATGATTCTAAGATGACTGTCCAGTTTCCAACACTCTGATATACTGACATATTCTCTCTTTTTTGTATATTGCTAAGAATTGGTAAATTCGATGCAATATTTATGCCTATAATTAGAATAGCTTATTGCAAAGTTGAGATTTTTCCAATTGAGCCTGATCAAATCAAGTGAGTCTTACAGGAGACTGGGTCTTTCCTTAGAGTGGATCTGAGATTTGCGGGAAAGTCCCTGTTGCTGGCCTGGAATACAGAGGTGCCATGAGAAGGGCCCCCTGAGCGGCTAACAGGCAGCAGCGGACTGAGTGCTCTTAATGGCTCCAGACTTGGAAGGGGCGCCCAAGGACTGATGACAATGTAGCCCAGCTGCTGCTTTGACTGCAACTGTCTGAGACTTTGAGCAGAGAATCCAGCTGTTCACCACTGGGCTTCCCACCATGGAAAGTGGAGATGGTCAAAGCCTGGCAGTTTTACCTGTTAAATTTGTAGAAATTTGTAGTTAAAAACTAATCTGGTTAGTTTTTAGGAGGAAACAAAGGGTCTTCAATGAATAAATGTGATGCCTTAAAGACTAGGTTATAATTGCCAGAAATGAGAGTCAAGTTGAAATTATTTTTCAGTAACTTTGGTCTCACCAAGCTTTATCCAAATGTCATTTCAGACCCAAAATGGCCCACGGGAAAGAAAAATAACATTTGCTATATGAAAACAGGTAGACACAGCCAGATTTGCAGAGCATACGCCTATGAAAAGACTACAGAAGAAGGCAGAGATGCCGCAAGCTCACGGCACAGCACGTCGCCGGGTATTTCAAGCGGCAGCCAGCAAATGGGGAAAACACCCTCAGCCATGCTGGTGACGACAATAAGAAGCTGCATCTTCAAGTTCCACTAGTCAGTGGGAAAAGATACTGTTTCTGCTAAAACTCTAAAATAAAAATGATACATGCATGGAAAAAGATTAATTCGTAAATCACAAAATTATTTCATAAAGCACTTCAATAATTAGGGTGAAAAATTATGAAAGAATAACAGCATTATTGCAGTTCTGTTGGCATTTACTTACTTGGTCTTTTGAAATCACTCTGTTTATAGTCATATTTACTGTCTGGTTTCCACAGTAATAAACAGAGCCTGTTTATTTTAAATACTGCCTTCTCAAATGAGAAGGATTCCTTTTTCTCAAATTTATACTGTGCTCTAACCAAGATTGCAAGCCAAAAGGAACAGAGGAGACCAAATTTTTAAAAGACAAATGAGGTCCAATACGAGCTTTATCCAGTCTTCAGACTCAGGAAAATGTCTGGCTGTCCGACCGTACCAGAGCGAGGGCCCAGGCTGGCCCTGTCTTGTGTCTGTCTTGTTTTGCTTCGTATCAGGGAGCGGAGCCGTTGCTTTGTGTTTCATCTTTCTCTTCTCAGCTTTCAACTCTCTTCCCCACGAACAAAACCGAAACATCTTGCTTTCGACAAAAAGCAACAGCCTATCCTAAATCAAGCACTTATAAGACAATCAATCTCTGAGGAAACAGAATTTAAAATTATCACTTAAGATGGTGGAACTTAACCAGATAATAGCCCTCAGCTTCCAGCCCTCTGAGCACCGCCATCCCAAGATGCACTGATGCTCTCTCAGTCGGGGGATTTCAGCTCTCCTGGACCTCCCTGCAGCAGCCCCCTAGAGATGCAGTCAATACTGCCTTCCTCACAACACACGTCATGATCATCAGTCGTCAATTTTGGCTAAAATATGCATTAAAAATTAAGCCAGTTCTTTAGTCGCAAGCTCTGATGTGCCATGCTTTGGCTTGTGTCCCAAGTCTAAATACTTCATGCTATTTATTTATTTATTTATTTATTTATTTTATTGTGGTGCTGAGGATTGAACCCAGGGCCTTGTGTATGGAAGGCAAGAACTCTACCAATCAGCTGCATCATCAGCCCCCAATCTTTCTTTTAAACTGTGTGTGTGTGTGTGTGTGTGTGTGTGTGCACTTCATCTTCATCAGGGAGACCATCTTTTTGCAATTAAGTTACTATAGAAATATGACTGCAGTGTTCTCAAACTAAGAATTCCTTCATACCTTCATAGCTAAATTCTGTCCTGCTTCAGTATACTTGAAAACAAGTACAGTATTTAAAAAGCAAGGTCTGCTGTCTATCTATCCACCCGCCCACCAACCCACCCACCCTTCCTTCCTTCCTTCCATCTATCCATCAGAATAGACTTTAAAAATGTAATCAGAAAAAAGAAAGTAAGACTAATGAAAATGTTCCAACACTTTAATTATGACTCTGAAGATACTGTACAAATCTCTATTTTCTCACCAATATCTTGGTTTATTAATCAAGTATTTTAAGAACTTTTGATATGATTTTTGGAGTCTTAAGTTTCAACTTATAATTGACTCCATTATTGCTGTAAGGATTTTGAGGTTACATTGCAAGGTAGAGTCTCAGGACTATTTTCATCTTACTACTTTAAAGTACTATTTAAATAGCATTTTTCAGGTATATTAATTTTATCTTTCTTTTCAGCATTTAAGATATTTCTTACGTAAACAGCATAAAATTAGAATATGTTGTTTATGGAATATAGAATCTGTCTTTTAACCAGAGAATTTATATTCACAAAATTTATTTCTAAGATCTTATTTTGCTTTTCTACTTTTTATGTTTACTATCCTTTACTCCATTTTATTATGCTTAAACTTCCTTTAAAATCTTCTTAGTTACTTAAAATAAATTTGAAGGATTTTACATTCCTTTAAATTGGTTACACTATTTCTCCTTTTGTTGAGGCTGCTGACTGTATCATGCTAGTCATATTAGATGAGGCATTAGGATCACAGTGTTCTGGCCCTGACTTTGTCCCCTAAGGGTCTCTGACGTGGACTTGTCTGGAATTCACAAAGCTATGAATTTTGATTTTGCACCAGAAGCTCATGAGAAGGAAGTTTTCTCATAGGACATGAGCCACTGGGGCTGCTCAGGTCTGGCGACCCCTGAGGGTCTCCTGAGAGATACCCTGTTTGGAGCATTTCATAGGTAGCTGCATCGACCTGCACAGAACAGCAGCTCATGTACTACAAGAAAACTTCCCACACATGGACTTCTGCTGTAAAACCAAAACTCATAGCTATAAAATTTCAGATGAGTCCATGTCAGAGACCCTGTGGGTTATGGCCCATGAAAGCCATCAGAATCGGGAATCTGTTCATACAAACTGTGATATAAATTGTTATATTTGGTCTTCCCAGAATTTATCCAGCACTGCTTTATTTTGTATTATAGTGCTCAGTCAACAGGAACTGTCTTTTAAAATACTTTCCGCCTGAAATTGGACAATGCTGACAAGTAACAAATTGTACAACTACTAGACAGTCTAAACAAGGGGCACTTGTATGTCTCCAGACACCTCCTAAATCTCATGTCTTCTGAGACATCTGAAATTTCTTTCCTTTTGTAAGCTAATACAGGATAGAGAGACCCAGATGCTAGAAAATAAGCTACTCCAAGTGGGACAGACAACAGACCAGTACAACCCCAATGCAGCAGTGGGAACGATTCCTGCCAGCCACAGCTGTGGACCAAGGGGACCATAGGCCCACGGTGAAAGTCCTGTGCGAACAGCCATCTGTTCTTCATTGATCTTAGAAACCCAATAGCTTCAGAGATATGCGCACACAGAAAAAATAAAGTGTGTTACAAACAAGAAGGAGAAAGTCATCAAATGACTCTGATGAACTCTAATACTTGTTAGTATGCAGACGGTAAGATTTAGTCAAAAGCCTTCCAAACACAGCTTCCTTCCTTCAGCAATGAGAATACATGAAGAGGTGGCCACGAGTTAATGCAAATTGGGAAAGCCCATGGCCTGCTTTTATCAACTAGCGGTCATTAAGTGGGAATCTGAAAACAGAGGAGGAAATAAAAAACAATTTCTTTAATTTTTTCTTGATTCACAACTGAATAGCTTAGTGACATTTGTAATGTAGTTAAAAATGACAATAATAAATTGGAAAACTCGAGAGGATATTAGCAACTAAGCAATTTTATTATGAAAAAGAAGAAAACTTAAATTTGATGTAAACATTTGAAATCAATAGCTACTCAAAAAGACTGAAAAATTTAGAGGCAGATACCAAACCACAATTTAAGACAATAGGACCAAAAAACTGCTGGTATCAGCAAACCAAAAGATCACTGTACCAAATTCCAATGAAATCACAAGTACAGATTCAAGGTCAAGACAGAAAACATATAGCAAAATCTTTTACATTTCTAATAGAACAGACACATGAAAGAAAGGATATTATTTCATAAGAAACCTAAAGCAACTTAACCACCTATTTGCATTAATTCTGTTGAGGCTCCAAAAGAATAATCATGTATAAAAATTTTGGACCAAAATGAAAATTGCATATATTAATAATTGTTCATGGATTCCCTAGATTTCATCAATCAGATACTATTTTATTATCTTATTGATTATAAGTTATGATTTTTAATCATAGGGCTTCTTTATAAGGTAAAAGTTTGATTATTCATCCCACAGAAATAAAAAGAATTAAAAACACGGTGGCCACTTCACTAGCTCTGTGCTTTTTTCTGAAGCACAGAGCTGCTTTCTCCTGCAATACGGAGGAGATGATAAGCATGTCTACATCCCAGGAGTGTTATTACCAAAGGAGTTTGCATTTGCAAAGCCCTTAGAACAGTCACCTGGTTCCCACAGGTGCCATATCAAGTGCTTGAAAATGACAACTTTAAAGTATCATAGCAAGAGGAGCTAAAGATGGCGGACCGATAAGCAGCAGGATACTGAGCCTCTCTGAGAGAGACAGCTCAGACACCACAATAAAACATTCTGGGGAGATCCGGACAGAGGGAGATGGATTCTCTCAACCCAGGAAGAAACTGAAGGGAAAAGAGCTGCTCAAATATGAAGTCCCGGGGCTACCAGTAGAGAAGCTAAGATCAGCAGTCACGGCGCTCTCGCCAAGCCGCCTGAATTTGCGCTGCCAAGTCAGGCCTGAGCACCCAAACCCACACCAATGCAACTGGCCTGAGCCGTCCTGCAAATGGAGCTGAGCCACCCCGCGGGAGACTCGTCTGGAGCCACCATGAAATTGTGCTGCAGGTGTGCTGAAGTCAGAGGTCGAGGAGCCCAGTGGAGAACGAAGCCAGACAGGGACTGGCATTAACTGGCGGTGAAAAAGACCCTCCCATGGGAAAGGGGCGACCAACTGGACAACATGTTGGAGTCCGGCAGGACAGGCTGAACTGGGAACGGCAGTGACTTCTGTTGGTTCCTCCCCTGCCAGAACAGATTGGTTGGATCCGCTTGGCCTGGGTCACACCCTGACCGGGACCCAGTAAGTCATCCCAAACTGATTTCTTATGCACAGCATGCACTGATGCAGTGAAGGCCCCCCGAAGGTGGGGCCCAGAGTGGCCCAGAGAGGAGGGGCGAGCATACACTGCGCCTGCCTGCACCTCAATGACCAACAGCAGACTGAAGAGGGCAGAAACCCCTAGCCAGCATGCTTCAGAGGAGCTGTAACCAACAGGAAAAGGGGCTGGGAACTCCACTGTACACTTGTATGGAAGGAACCAAAAACATGACAAGAGAAACAAACAAGAAAAAGCCCCCAGCCCCTAAACCTGAGAATATTGATCCAGAAGAGGTAAATACAATAGAGATTGAGGGCAGCACACATGCAATATCAAACACGGCATCAGTGGACATAAAGAGAGATCTTTGGGACCTCGTAGAGGAACTCAAAACTGAAATATTAATTCAAGTTAAGCAAGATATAAGAAGATTAATAAAAGAAATGCTGAGTACCTCTCAAGAAGACACAGATGGAAGAATGGAGAAACACAAAAGAAGGAGAGAAACATTCAATGAAAACTATAAAGAAAACCTAGAATACATGAAGCGGATTCAAAGACATTACCAGGAAACTAAAAACTACATTGAAAGCTGGCAAAACTGCTTGAAAGAAACTAAGGATAGACTATCAAAACTTAAAGACAGGTTTGCAATGTGTGATCATGAAAGAAAATATCTCTTAAAAATAACAAGGAAACAGCAGTAACAATACAAAGGCTAAAAGACAACAGGAGGATCTATACCCTAAGAATAAATAATGTAAATAAAGATGCAGGAGTCAAAACAAAGGAATTAAAAGACTATTCACAGAAATAATTAAGGAAAACTTCCCAAGCATAACAAAAGGAAATGAAATTCAGATGTAGGAAGCATACAGAACTCCAACCACCTACAACCAACACAGAGCTACAACTAGACATATAATAATCAAGATCCCAGAAATTCAATATAAGAACAGAATATTAAAAGCTGTCAGACAAAAGAAACACCTATAAAAGAAAACCCATCAAAATCATGGCAGACTTCTCAACAAAGACCATCAAATCAAGAAGAGCTTGGAACGAAGTAATCCAAGTCCTAAAAGAAAATAACCGGCCCTTCACCCCCAAGAAGTCTCCCAGAAAGCAGCATCTCGGCCTGTCTCCTTGGGACCCGAAACTCTCGGACCCGTAGAGTGGCCTGGGCTGTTTGGATCAAAAGTCTGCCCAGACCTGCATCTCGGCACGACTGTTTGGGACTGGTAGGCCCGCCCTTCATCCGCAGGGAACTGCCTGGAGACCTGCATCTGGGCCAGGTCTGTTTGGGCCCATAGCCCCGCCCTTCACCCACAGGAAGTCTCCCAGAAAGCAGCATCGCCGACTGTCGCTTTGGGTCCCGAAACTCTCGGACCCGCAGAGTGGCCCAGGCTGTATGGGAACTTTTCAGAAACCAACATTCTAGCCTGTCTCTTTAGGATCTGTAGGCCCTTCGCTCGCAGGGAACCTCCTGGAGACCTGCCTGGGACAAAGCACGGTGGCCTGGCCTGCCTGAGATTCCACAGGCTCTGGGGTGGCCACACCCAGCATTCGCCTTACAACTTAGGGAGCCAGAAGCCCACAGAGGGGAGTTAGGACCCTGTGAGGAAGCCAAGAGCCTGTGGGGCAGCCACTGCCCCTCCAGGAACTGAGGGTGTAACAGGTAATTTGCCACATAAGCAGAGAAAGTTTTGGAACACGACTCAAAGTAAGGAAATATAGAAAAATGACAAAAGGAAAGATGAAAAGGCAGGCTCAAAGCCCTAGCCCTCCCCAAGAAAGCTTAGAAGCAGTATACATAGAAGAAAAAAGAAGCCACACACCTGAAATGTCTGAAATGATATCAAATGAAATAAATATGCAAATAGGGAAAGCTATGGAGAAATTCAAACCAGAAATACTTGCCCAGGTAAAAGAAGAATTGATAAAAACAGTGAAAGAAATAGTGAA